>JBBIGC010185167.1:0-14305 GCA_037576955.1 Lepidarchus adonis | reverse complement strand
TCATAGAAACAGTGCAGGTTCTACAACAGTGCAGATGATAAGAGCTACAACATTACTGCCTGAAAGAGAAACACATTTCTACACTATAATTTATATTTATATATGCAGATTGATTGACACTGATATTCCATATACGAGTGCACTATTATTTGCCACTCAGAATGAGTCCCTCTACTAATCTGCCGTTTTTATGCAATTCTGCATCTCGGCTAATTACAGTGTAAAAAGTGAGGCTCTGCCCTCTGTCAGTGGCCCACGGGGCGCAAGTGTCGACTCTCTCAGCTCTCTCCCTTCCTTTCTTCATTTTTTCTTTCCTCTTTCCACCCTCTCCCTCCCGCGTGCTGTTTTTCTCAGTTTGAACTCGGTCTTCCCTCTGTAATTATCACCCACGCAGCGGGGTCGCACCGCCCAGCAGGTTACCCTCCCAGCCCAGGGTCAGCCATCCCCCCAAACCAGCATGTGGGAGAACAAGAGATTGCACATTTCTCTTTCTCTCCTTTTTCCACTCTTCCATCTTGCTGGTAATCAAACCCGGAATTTGAGTCTCACCAATATCAACTGCCCTCACGATGCTTTTTGAAGGATGAAAGGTAAACTTCGTTAGAAAAACTGCAAATGTGGATAAAAGCAGCGAGAGAAGACGTCGCAAACACGAGTGTTTAGTCTACAACTGATTGAGGGATGTGTGTTTTGTGCTTCTGCAGACATTTATGGGCCTTTTCAGAAATGGCCTTGGGGTTCAGCCTAATGAACGTCTAATTGCGCGGCTCAATTATTTACCAAACTGAAGCTGCAGCTCTTTTATTAAAGGCAGCGAGTAAAATCTCAACATTATCTCAGGCACTATAAAGCCCAGTCCACACGCAGGCAGGGATTTCTCTCTTTGTTTTACCGTCCAAACCTTAATGGTGTTTTTGTTCCGAGATTTTCAGAAATGCCTTCGAAAGTGTAGATTTTTATAAATGTAATTTTTTCATAAAAAAAACATCTCGCTGGATTTCAAATTGTGCACTGTGTTTGTCTACATCTGCCCACTGGAAACAGCAATGACCAACCCCTCACCTCCCAACCCTCCACCAAGGCTTCTGATTGGCTGAGATTGCTATATGCTTAGTTTTACTTCTCTACCTGTCACTTTGGCATGATTTTGACAGTGTTTCTTGCGTTCACATGTGGATAAAGATATTTTCAAAATCAAACTTGTGTGGACAGGATTTTATTTTTAAATGAAAATGAAAAATGATCATTTTCAAAATTATCCAGTTACATGTGGACAACGTTACTTTAGTAAAGTTTTAACTAAGAAGCAAGTTAGAGTTTTAATTTCTCAGTGACTCTTTGATGTAAAAAGGTAATGTTTTATTTGCTGTTTGTGTTTTGTCTAGTTTGCAGTGTGCGATTTGATTTTTCTCATCACTGGGATTAAAGGTTGATGGCTTTTTACTTCCTGTACGAAGGTTTATTACTGTGCCTCTGATGGGACTTACAGGTTTGGCATTGGTCCTCTTGGTGGCCCCAACAACGTCCGTTACAGGATCGATGGCATCGTCTGCCTGTGGAACACATCCAATACCATCACAGTTAATCTTTCACCATCCATACAAATGCCAAATTACAGGAGACGTTAGCTAACAGATCTGGTTCTGCTCCAAGTCCTGTATAAACAGTGTGTAAAGCAATGGTACCAATAGCAATAGCCTAGGAGAACAGTTGTCCTCAAACAGCCTCGTTTGACAGTATGGTGGGGGTTGTATGTTTTGCCCAGAATACAGAACACTTGTGAGGATCCAGTCTGGGATTTCCAACAGTCGACCCAACACCAGACCACATCCTGAAATCCAGTCCAGTTCTTGGGTCTCTCACAGACTCACTCACCTGAGTTCTAACATATATACAGGGGTCCTTCACTTTTAATGCAAGCGGAAACCCTTTACCTAAGCGTCTACCGTGTTTTTCTCTGGGTCCATTCCTCTGTCAGTCCACCAGAGGGAGACATTCATTCACCTGAGGCTCTGTGTTGCATTTTTTAATGTGTTAAAGCTACTTTTACTTAAAATTTACACACAATTAAAAAAAATAAAAATAAAATAAAACAGGGTTTGGGGCAGCATCGTTACCACGAATTTCATAAGTCGAGAATGTCGTAAGTCGAGGACCCCCTGTATGCAGGAATTCTACATGACATCTGTGTGAATTATTGTTTTGCCATGCCAACAAGCATGAATGTGGGCAGCAATGGTTAGCAATGTTGCCTCACAGCAAGAAGGTCCTGGGTTTATAATATTGAACATACTGTATCAGCCAGTTTAGCAGGAAACACTGGAAAACAGTGGAAGATCATGGAAAACAGTATTCACTCTACTCAACACATTACACTTACTAGGACACATAATGATTAAAAGTTAATTGAGAGTTTACTGTGGTATTACTGATTAAAAAGTCTATTTATGACAACGAAAGATTTATCCCACCATGCAGATGAGTTTTGAAGCAGGACAACAGGGTAGGACCCCTGTGAGATATCGGACCCCTGCAATTTTCGACAGAGTAAACATGCCAGTGTTGGGGGTTAATTGCCTATAATTATAGCACAAGAGTGACTGAGAGTCAACCTCAAACCTAACTTCAGTACATTTTGCTAAGGGCCTCAATTTGCCAATCGTCTGTACACACTTACACCCCTATTCCAACTTCTCAAGCCTCAGTTCTCTTCCAATTCAAATGTAATACGTGATGACAAACACATTCTGTAGCCCTGTCCTGCAAATACAGCTTTTAAATATCAGGCTACAATTAATAACCAAAGCTCATAAAGTACGAAATATCAATTACATGCAAAACACATACTAATGGTTTGCAATGGAAGACACTTATTTTTTGACATGCGATTTTTTATCCTGTTCGAAGAAAACCATAAAAATTGCAGAAATTCCAGTGTGCCAGTGAAGAAAAGCCTTATATAAAATTATATACAGTGGAGGAATTATTGTATAATTAATTGATCTCTTGATGTAAGTGACAAAGAAACGAACAGTCTATAATTTTAATGGAAGGTTTATTTTAAAAGTGAGGGCTTGAATATCAAATAGCAAATCCAATAAACTACATTACATAAATTACATTAATTACATTTCTTTAAGGGTAATAAGTATTTGATCCCCTAGCAACCATTAAGAGTTCTGGCTCCACAGATCAGTTAGATTCTCCTAATTTCAACTCTTTGCCTACATTAAAGACAATCAGACTCTGACCAATCAAACCATGGGCAAGACCAACGAGCTGTCTAAGGATGCCAGGCACAAGATGGTAGCCCTGCATAAAGCTGAAGCAAGAAGCTGGGAGAGCAGGAAACAACTGTTGGTGCAACTGTTCAAAAATGGAAGAAACACAAAATGACAACAAATCAACCTCAGTCTGGGGCTCCATGCAAGATCTGAGTGTGAATGATCCTGATGAAGGTGAGAGATCAGCCTACACAGCTTGTCAATGATCTCAAGGCAGCTGGGACCACAGTCACCAAAACAAAGCAAAAAAACTACACATTACGGTGTAATGGATTAAAATTGTGCAGTGTCCGCAAGATCCCCTCCTCAAGACGGCACATGTGAAGACCAGGCTTAAGTTTGTCAGAGAACACCTGAATGGTTCAGAGAGAGCTTGGGAGAACGTTCTGTGGTCAGATGAAACCAAATTTGAGATATTTTGCTGAAATTCTGAAATTCACATTGTAATGCTGAGAGAGACAGCATAAAAAATCAAGAAAATCATATTGTGTGATTAGTAAAGAATTTATTTGTATTTTGGCTCCACTCCTCCACACAGATCTCCTTTAGATCTGAGCAATCGTCTTTAGCCTCTTTTATTTTCTAACGTTTGATCCAAAAGTTGATCTATTTTCACCAAATTACTTGGCAATTGCCCTGTAGCCCTTTCCAGTCTTGTGGAGGTTCACAATTTTGTCTCTGGTGTCTTTTAAGAGCCTTTTGGTCTTGTTCATGGTAGTAGCTGGAGTCTGACTGACTGTGGGGTGGACAGGTGTCTTTAAAAAGCTCAGACAGGTGCTACTACTTTAATTTTATAAATGAGTGGAGTAGAGGTACTTTTTAAAGGCAGAGTAATAGATCTCAGACTAACAGATCTCAGAGTAACAGATCTTTTAACAGACAGTATCAGAATTCTTGCTGATGGCCAGGTGTTCAAATACTTACGTATGTGCAGCAGTGCAATACAAATAAATTCTTTACAAATGACACAAATTCATATATTATATAGATTCATTACACTTAGAGTGAAATATGTCAAGCCTTTATGTCTTGGAATTTCAAACAGTGAAGTTAGGGTCTTGTTATCTTAAAGCTATAATCAAAAATTCAAAGACATAAAGGCTTGACATATGTCACTTTCTGTGTAATAAATCTATATAATATATGGATTTCCCTCTCTGAAAGTAATATAAAGAAATATTGAACTTTTTAACAATATACATTTTTTTTTGGTGTACCTGTGTGTGTGTGTGTGTGTGTGTGTATGAATGTATGTATGTATGTATATGTAAGCGGTAAAAAAATATTTAGTGTAGTGGTAATGCAAATCCTGGCCAGTCCTTAGGTCCAAAACCTTCTTACTATACACTGCGCTTATCTCAGATATGACGAAGAAACATAAATACAGAATCAGACTGGCTCAGACGTCACTCAGATTATCGACGGTCTACGCCAGACATCGGGGGAACAAGACAATCCTGTAATAAAAGACTTAATCTGGTGATAATTGTCCAAGGCATTGAATAAGAGAGAACGAGGGACTGTTGGAATGCTACTATACAAGTAACCCCAGTGAAAAGTGTTACATGAAGAGGATGTGGGACCTATGGATTCTTCAATAACCAACAGCAAATTTAACTGTAAAACAGCCTGAGCTTGTTGATGTCAAAGTTGTTTTTTTCTCTTCTTTTTGTGTTAATCCAATGCTTACAAAAGGAAATAACCAACATTTGTAATTACAATAATCTTCTGGAAGAAATGGTGCACTTTCTGGGAAAAAAAATCAGCTATGAATGTACATACGAATATAGTTTAGTGTAAAACTGCAATTTCATGGCACTTGTACCATAGACAATGACAAAAAATCTAATTTAATAAAAAATTAAACATTATTTACCATTTTTTTTGTTTAATACATTTGGTCACTCTAGAGTACTTGTTGTGCTACATTATAGTTTTGATCTCTACAATGACTTTTAGAATTTTTTATGTTGTTTTATGAACTATAGCGCAGCACCTCGCAGCGGTCGGTTTTCTTACTTTTAATGTGAACCCTGTGTCTTTCAGGAAACAGACAAACAAACATATGGCTTTTGAAAGGCTCTTCAGTAGCTAATAATGTGGTTTACAGTGCTGCACGGCGATAAGGGCCCCACAACCTTGAGAGGGCATTGTTTAGTGTGAACAGTAAATCGTCATTATTAGCCCTCATATAACAGCTCGGCTGAGTAGGGAGGGATTCTGATATCGCTGACCAGTACACTGGCAGAGCTTCTAGAAGATTACAAATCAGATAAGCATAGTGCTTCAGTTTATGGGAGCTGTTATAAAGGCATAAATATAAAAACAATTTCATTACGATTCTTTAGGAAGTAAATCACTCAGTCACACAATTAGACTGTTTGATACAATTAAATTTTAAAGGTACATGGACTACACAAACGTGACTGAAAGAAGTATTATATATAAGTATAAGTATTATATATATATATATATATATATATATATTTTTTTTTTTTTTTTTTTTTATTAATTAATCAATTAATTAATTTCTTTTTGGATGAATATCTTAAAATGAAATAATGTAAAACAACAACAGTTAAGTCAGTAGATCCCTCATCTGGATTATTAAAAGCAATTAGAATTGGCAATAAATAAGTACATTCAAAATATGGACAAATTGGATCCAGTTTTAATTTTTTTTTACTGCAGGCGATGATATTTCAGGTGATTTCCTGGTTCTTTTCTGGCTCTCTCAGCGCATCTCTGCTCTTAGGAGGCCATGATTTTAGACCATGATTTAGTGTGGGGGTTTTATCCACTATACTATCCACCCATTTTACTGTATGCCCTCACACGAGGTCTTCGGGAAATTATGAGTACGAACTTAACCTAAAAAAACAAATAAAATGTGCAAAATATTTGCATGGCAAGTCAATAAAAGAATTTTAAAACAAAATTGTTTTTTGGAAGAGTTGTGGCTTTATTGCACCTTGTAATAATAACATGCTATAATAATGTTCCAGTTTAGATGAGCGCATGCTTTGCATAATTTTTGGAAGGAGATACTCACATGAATTGCCGCTGTTGTTGGATGGCACCACCAGAAGCTCAGCTCGAGGGTTCTTTACAATGTCCTGCCAGTGGATGGTGTCTGCATGGCACAGGAACTTATTCTGATCCACATACACCCCACCATTCAGGATTTCTGATGGACACAATGGAAAAATAACAATACAATCATGACCACATACTGTATTAAACCTCAGAACCTCAAACACCAAGTTGTCAGAATCGCAAAATTGCTTTGCCTGCTATCCCAGAAGAGATGGAGGAAATAATAAACTTAAGCATATGAAAATAAACTGAGCTTATTAAAAGATTCTAAACTTTTTTTAAAATAATTCGGCCCCATCATTTGATTAGGGTGAATGTAGGGGGGGGGTCTCCATCCCATGAGTTCATGTATATAAGAATTAAAATGCACCACACACGAGACTCATCACACTCCCGAGTTTCTGTGAAATTTTTCTACATCAATCCCCCCTCTAGCAGAAACCAAAAAAACGTTGATAAGACTGCTCGAATCTGATTGGCTGAATTAAGTGGGCCCAATCTATCCAATTTGCTTCTTTCATTTCTGCATGAATAATTAAGATGATTAGAAAAAAAACAGCAAAAAAGACATCCTTGATTGTCATTTGGACCATCGCTCTCTGTCTGAGATCCCCAGAGGTTCTGCCACAGCAGAAGAACATACAGCCATTGAGGACCCGTCTCCATCAGTGGCCGTTCCATCTCCTCCACAACAGAGTGAGAACCACTGAGGGTAGGAAATAGAGAAACAGACGTCCAGAGCAGGACGTATCTCAAGGGGCTCACCTCCAAACTTGATGACTGAATAGATTTCAGTGTTTAAGCTCAGAGCAGATGAAGCGCAATCTGTCCAGTCCTCTGTTCTGTAGAGTCAGGGTTTTTGGTGGAAAGAGCGAGCGCTTTTTTTAATGATGGCCTCTAATCAGGACTCTTTCATAGTGAGTTCAAAACATCAGACATCTCATCTGTTTTTGGTAGAACATTCACAATCACAGGCTTTTACATCCCACCTTCATAACCACAGCCCATCAGATACCGTCAAGACCAATGCAGGAGATGCTCTGTACTGTAACTACTACAGCAGACGTCCCCAACCATTTTTGAGCCACGGACCAGTTGAATGTCAGACAATATTTTTGCGGACCGGCATTTAAGGTGTCGTGGATTAAAACAACAAAATAAAATGATACTACCAACACAAAAACTGTGGTATTGTGTAAATATAATAATAGAGGTGAATCCACTGTGTAATTATGTAACTTTATTAGCAGCGTCTTTCTGAAATGCGCTAACAACGATCAGAGTAACGTCCTCCTCTGCCCCTCACGTGCTCTGGTCACTATGGTAATGCGTAAACGTTCCTTTCAGAATAAGTGTTCAGTGCTGTTGTGGTGATCTCAGGGTTTTCTGTTTTCTTTACTTCCATCCAGAAAACCAGCAAAGTTGAGTCTCTAACACACTTAGATGCTACAGATTGAGATTGTATTTAAAAAAAAAAAAAGTTATTTGTACAGCCCGGTACCCGGTATGAAATGCAAAATAAAAAACCGAGTATATCCCTCACATTTTTGTAAATATTTTATTATATCTTTTCATGGGACAACAGTTAAGATACGACACTGATACAATTTAAAGTAATCAGTATACAGCTTGTATAACAGTGTAAATTTACTGGCTCCTCAAAATAACTCAACACATTTTTGTATGTTCTTTGCTTGTGACATGAAGCTACCCAGTGATGGCTGCACTCATGCAGCCCCAAACCATGACACTCCCGCCACCATGCTTGACTGTAGGCAAGACGCACTTGTCTTTGTTCTCCTCACCTGGTTTGCTGCCAAACACACTTGAAACCATCTGAACCAAATAAGTTTATCTTTGACTCATCAGACCACAGGACATGGTTCCAGTAATCCAGTTTGCAGGTTTTCTTGTGCATCATCTTTAGAAGAAGCTTCTTTCTGGGATGACACCCATGCAGACCAATTTAATGCAATGTGTGGCGAGGCATGTTCTGAGTAGGACCTGTCCTGTTAAACCACTGTATGGTCTTGGCCCCTGTATTTTGAGGGGGCATCAAATATACACTTTTTAATAAAATAATTACAACACTGTGATGGATGTACTCACTTTTGTGAGATACTGCACATATGCTATACTACTACAATCCTGACTATATCAGCAGTAATGTATGTGTAAGTATGCATAATTAAAATGTTATTATGCACAATATAAGGTGGGAGGAAAAAAAAAATGGCTGTTGATCTGACACTGATAATTATGAGAGAAATCTAATCTTTCATTAATGAAAATGATGCAGTGAAAGAAAAATACTAATAAAATAACGAAACACGAGTGCATTAGCATACAGTTGCGTCACCAACTAGCGGAGGAAAATAAGCTCCAGATAGGATGAACGTATAAATAATTGAATCGGTGTCGAGTAATTATATCACATCCCGGTCTCAGTGTGTGATTCTCATATATATATTTTATTATATATACAAATGCATTAAAAAAGGAATAAATCATTTTTAAGTGTCTCCTACTTTCTACTTTTCCGTAAGATATTACCACAAAAAATCTTTTATTACATTGTAAGTGATTTGCGCAGTCTAGAGAAGAAAACACCACCAGAAAGCTGTAAAACCTCTTCAATTATCTAATCGTTTTGGGCCAATGTGACAATCACCAGACTCCTCAAGTCTCGCTATATTTTCATGGGGAAACACCTATATCTTCTGCCACCCACCCACAACTGACCTCCAACCATCTGGCAGACGTTCAGTGCCTGCACAGCTACAGAGAGGAACGTTGTTTTGTTCAGGGACACCCCTGCAGTGAAGTCCTCCAGAATGCATGAAGTCTGCAATGAATGAACTCACATTTCACATATCTCCTGATTGTACTGACAACATAGGTCACAGATCACTGCACAGTAAAATGGCTTCCGTATTGCTACTGCTGCCACTATGGTACTATGCGGCAAAGAGAACGTACGGAAGTGGAGAACAGAGAGGTATTAAAGCTCCGCAAGAGTTGTAGATGAATACACACGGCTGGAGGAGAACAAGAGCAAGAGGCGATCTGTAGAACTTCTTATACTCCACTGGCTGAGATAAGGACCAGAGAAACATTGCAAGGGAAGATAAAAATGGTCCCTTGCTGAATAAAGTTCTCTCCTTTTAGCCTTTAGTGGTGCGTGCAAAAGGTCAAAAGTGCAAGTGCCAGTTCTAGTGTCCAGAAATGTACATCATTATTCCTCTGCCCATTTCCCCAGAGGAAAAGAGTCTTTGTCATCTTGCCAAAGGGAAGAAAGAGAAGGAGAAGAGAAGAGCAGGGTCCTCAAAACTACAAGTCCCATCAATCATCCCCCAATAAGCGTAATTTGAATGAGACCATTGAGCACATTAAGGAAAAAAGTGGGAATGAAAGATGGGGTTGTCTTCGAAGTCAAATTAAAAGTGCAGAGGGGAGAGAAGGGTTCAAGGGAGCTGGAGCGATGGAGAAGAACTGCATTATGAAGTCGTTTGAAGGGCAAAAGCTCATAATGCAGCCCCTCACCAGAGGAGAAAATTGAGCTCTTTTATATGCACTCTCATAACACTAAACGTCCGACTCTCACTGTAAACACAATTTAATCAGCCAGGCCAGGAGTAGCAGGAGCTCATGGAGAGGAGAAGTTGGGAGAAACTAACCTTTACCAAGCAACAAAAAGATGAAGGTGGACCTAGAAGTTTAAGCTAGTGTACACTCAAACGTGGGAATTACCTTTTCACAAAAATACCACAAAACACTTTTCTTTTTGCAGAAATAATGAACATGTTTAACGTAGAGCTGGGAAATATGTTCATATTTATGGTTATCATGAAATATTGTGGTCACCCTATGACTTTTGAGAATATTATGATATTGCCAGTACTTAAAGACACTGTGGAATATCTTTTACAGTCAAACCTCGTTAGCTCACCCCTCGTTATCTCACCAAACTCACCCCTCTGCATTAAATACTGAATACATCAACATTAATTACACAGTGGTTATATCATTAATGTATAACTGCACAGATATAGACAGTTAATCCAAAGTGAGTGCAGTTATGAAGTGTAGGTAGATAATTTGGGAATCATGGAGGCATGTTTCAAGGTAGTTTAACTAATTCCAATTTCATGTGTTCCAATCAGGTTCTAGCAACTAGCCTAAGACATTTAGTAATATGATATGGTGGCTACCAAAAACTCATAAAATTGGTCAAACCCAATGTGAATTAGTTGTACCTTTTAGATACTAAATATCACAAAATACAAACAGTGGGACCAATACTGATTCTAACTTCTCAACCAAACCATTGAGTCTGTTTGGATTCTGAATAAGTTTCCTGTTTAATTTTAGACCTGCACATGCACAACTGTTCAGAAGGTTCCTTCCTGGGACAGGTGCTTGGGACATTCCAAAACACATAACTGACTTTTCCAGCAAGATCTGTCATGGCACAGACCTCCAGGAGAAAGCCCTCAGCATCTCTCCACGATGTTTGCAACTCAGCAGAGATAGGATTGTTTAGCATGACGAATGGTGGAGTTAGTGTAATTGGGGAGCGTGTGGACGTAGCACCCCCTCGTTCCACAGCCTCCTAAACGGTAATTGCATTTTTGCGACCCTGATTGCATTTCAACCATCCCAAATCCTATTGTTTCCCAATGAGTCAGGATGAAAAATGCCACATGTTAAAGGATTATGGGGCTCCTCATAACAGTGGGAATCTTTTAAAGGACGAAGAAGATGCTAAAGGGTTCAGCAAAGAATCAGGCATTTCTCTTCTACTGGTGCTTGCAAATGTGTCGAAATTAAGGCCGAAATCTCACAAGATCACACAACAAGTTGAGGACTGATTTATAGTCAAAGCTTAGTTAGTAATTGTGCATTTTGAGAAGATTGCCATGCATTTCTCATTTAGGATCTTGTCACTGTTGAATAATGAGGTGATACAGTGGAAGAAACGACATATTCATAAATAGCATCTAGGATTAGATTTAGATTAAGACAGATTAAGATATCCAGCCCAGCACTAAGCCAATTGATGTTTGTGAGGCAAGCTTGAAAAATTCTGTGCAAGATGGCACACCCAGGTCCGATTAAATTCAAAGCCTCCATTGTCAATTTGTGAAACTTTATCCTCTCCAAATTGCTGGGTAATTGATGGACGCTTTTTGTCACCACTGCCCTAACAATTTTTTAGAGGTGACACCAAATGCAATCAAGCTTGAACTGGGAGCCGTAAATCTAATAATGGAGGCGAATGAAAATGTTTGTCAAGGCTGCAAGCACTTCAGAAAGCAGGAGCCTAACAGGAAGTCGTTTCACCAACTTGCAAGCTGCTTGTAACAAACCGAACCAACGAACCAACAGGTGGATGTGGAAAAAAAAGGGTTCGAAACTTTCACTAAACTCAAATAACTGCTGATTATTGGGTCTTTCAATATACACCATGTTAACAAAGTTTTTGTATGTTTTAATGGTGAAAAGGTTTCTGTTAAAAGTCTTTGGTATAGTTCTTTATTCTGCACAGAAGAACATTTAAATGGACATTTTGCATTAAACATAAAATATTTGTTCAATAAGTTTGGACTTTTACCCACATACAGAAAACAAGTGTGGGATAACCATATAAAAAATTAAATCTAAGGTGTATTTTTTTAATAAATAAAAAATAAATTTACTTCTTTATATGTTTTTTAAAAACAAACAAACAAAAAATATATAACTAATTGAAGACAAGAATATAATGTGAAAATGCTCAAATTCACAAAACTGGGTTAGAGTTTAAGATCAGGTAATTTTCTTAATGGTACACCTGTATTTAAATACAAGTATTTAAACTGAGCAGAAATTGACCAAATTTACCCCAGATTTGGACATTAAATTAAGCCAGCTGTATTTGAATTACTCTTAAGGGTTAAGAACACAGAAATGGCCAGGAATTCGCAACACAGCTGCAACGTGTGTTGTCAAGGACCATGTTTGAGCAACTCAGGCCATGTTTGTGGGTCATACCGTTCTCTAACTCAGGAATGGTCATTTGTGCAACAGATGTTCAAAGTGGGATGTGTAGCTGATTACAAATTGTTTACTAAAGTTTGGATAATTAAACCTAGTTTTGTGTATTCCAGGTTTAATTTTGTGCTAATGTGTCAATGTGCCTTTTTAGGAAACGTCCTTTGGGAGCAGAAATCTTGGCTACACATAGTCTGGAAGAATATCAGCCCATCTGTGACACCATTTTAGAGTAAGATTTTAGCAATGTAAGATTTGCTATGACGTAACCATAAAATGCGTGTGCAGTGGCGTTAACCTCACTTAATGTCTGTTTTCTTATCTGGAGTACAACTGCAACAAAAACGACCAAACTCACTAACATCACTGAACGTTCTTTATCCATTTAAGCTTGTTAAAGGCTCCATTATTTTACAGCACCTCCCACGGTGTCTGCAAATGACCAAGAAATAGAACCCAATGCAAAACCTCTGAAAGAAAAAGGACAAAAACACAAGTAGATCTCATCCTCCTCTGGCCTGCAGAGAGGAATTCTACATGAATGAGATTAAACCGAGGTAATCGGATTGCACAGAGAAGAGAGGTACGTGAAATGTCCCTGGGATAAGCCAGACACTGGTGTTAAAGGCCAGCTTGGCGTAGGTGTGCTCGTAATTGTGTTGGACACATACAGGATGTTAAGGGTATGAGAACATGGTAGGACAAGTCGAATATCAAACAGAGTACAAGACAGATACAGATACCAAAGAACAAGAGTCCATTAAGGTGGCAGAACATAAGATACTGCAAGAGTTAGAGATCATAATAAATATGAGTGTGATTGATAATAAATAATCAAACTCCCTAATTCCCAAACCTTAAGTAAAAGACTAAAACAAACATTTCAAGCTCCAGGATGCAGAATCTCAGCCAGAATCCTTTGGAAATTCTGAGACACCTATCCCATTACCACCAATGGAGAACAAGCTCTGGTTTCGTTTGTTGATTCCATAGACATACCCACTGATGCTGCCATGGTTTGCGCTGAAAAATTAGTGCCATTTGGGAACCAAAGTTCTAAATCAATTAATTGCTGGTTGTTACACTCTTAAGGTTCATAAAACACGATGGAATGACTCACTTGGTGAAAAAGGAGAGTTCCAACCAAACTCCCAAATTCTGATCCATCCACCCAATATGTTTCCTAACCACTTATTCATGTCGGGTTTTGAGGGGCTGACCACAGACCAGGCCAGGGTACACCCTAGACAGGAGGCCAACCCATCGCAGAGTCCTGATATTTATAACTGAGATATTTAGAAACTTAAATAAAATTTTGGAACAAGATTCTTAACCAAACTTTTGGTCTCAGAACCCCAATCAAATATTGAGAATATCTCTCTACTGAAAAGGTTAACTTTCCTACTGTAAAGCCCTAGACAAACCTCTGGATTCAGAATCTCAGTCAAAATCTTGGATTCAGAACATCAGCAATCTCCTAAACTAACTCCTGGACAGAACAAAACCCAGATACCATTATCACAAAAACAGAGCTGGGTGTGCTTCAAAGACACCGGTCTTGAAATGCAATTCTGTCATATTCGACTTCTTTTACAGCGATGCGGTCTTCACCTTCACTTCGGCAAGCTGTGTGAGTGTGATCGCTGGTGCAGAAAAAGACTTTCTCAGGTCTAAAAACATTTTTCAGATCTTTTTATAAAAGAACAAGTGACAAGGATCAATAGAGGGAAGGCATTAGTGGACTTGGGTTAAGGGCAACTCTAAGTCACTGTCATCTCAAGTACTTCACCGACATTTTTCAGAGAAGGGTACATTCCTGGGTCATTTAGTTCTCTCTCTCTCTCTCTCTCTCTCTCTCTCTCTCTCTCTCTCTCTCTCTCTCTCTCTCTCTC
>JBBIGC010185149.1:0-14306 GCA_037576955.1 Lepidarchus adonis | reverse complement strand
ACACACACACACACACACACACACACACACACACACACACACACACACACACACACACACACACACAAACATCTCAAAAAACAACACAGCACACGTTTCCACTATCTTTTGCTACATGTGAGATGAGCTAGAGTCCAAAAATACACTTAGGTTTGGTTTTGTTTGGTGCACTACACTTTCAGGCTGCATTTCTTGATGCAGATATAGATTATGTTCAGTGCCAGCAGTTTCACTCCAGGCCCAGGGGGCGATATTTATCACAGCAGCATGACCGTTTCTTACGCAGGACCTTCTGAGGGCTCGAAGGTTTCCAGCCTGCTAAAAAAATAATCTACTCTTGAGAAATGTTCTTTCTGAGCTGACTGTCATCTTTGCCATCACATACAGATAACAATGGAACATCATTACCGATAGTAAAGTTCTTAGACTCAATTCAAATTGCAGAGAAAATAAAAAATAAAAGTAGAATAAAAAATAATACTATTTTAAAAATGTTATAAAACCCACAATTAATCTAAATAAAAATACAATAAAATAGTGAGTTAGATCTTGCATACAAACAGAATGTAAAACATGAAAATCTTAAGAGCTCCTGGATGCCCTGGTGGTGATCTGACCATGGCATTATGACCATGACCAGACACAAAACCATGGATGGTGCATTAGTAGGAACTGGTGAGTATTCTGGAGACCAGGTAGAGTTGTGATGTGTCCGGGACATATTTCCTTCCAGTTGAATCTCTTTAGGCCTGTCTCAGACAAGAGTGTGGGAAAAGGGATCTATTGCCATGTTTTGATGAACCATTTGGCCTTGAAGGCCAGACAGCATGGTCCATGTAAGAGAAGGCACCCCTGTCTGAGCACATGACGGCCCTGGTCATTATCATCTGAGCTGAATCAGGTGCATCAGAGCAGCGGAAACAGTGAAAGGAAGGTACAGAGTGTGAGGAAAAGACACGGCCTCTGCATCAGCAACACCTCAAAGAAAACCAAGCTCTCAACCAAGAAGTACACCAGACCATAATACACCAATCAGACATTACATTTAGACCGCTGCCAGGAGACGAGAGCAACATTGACTCATGTATTTTCATTACAGTGGCAGCTGTATGTATTAGGCAGCGAGTGAACAGTCAGTTCTTGAAACAGCAGCATAAGGATCTAAGTTACTCTGACAAGAGCCTAGACTTGCCATTCTGGAGATGCTCTTGCCTTCAGCATATCAACTTCAAGAACTGATTGTTCACTTGCTGCCTAATATATCTCATGGCCCTGACAGGTGCCACTGTAACGACATGATGCAGTGTCTCTCACGTCAGTGGTTTTAATGTTTTGGCTGTTTGGCGTAGTATTAGACAGGCAAAGGTACTGGAGATGCTTCTGACAGATGATTTACACCCCGTCCCTGCACGGGACCAGCAGTGAGGATTCGCTTAGTGTGTGCGTGTTAAATTCAGCAGCAGAGCTCTAGACCAAGTCTGACCAACCACTGTCTCCTACTGACACACTTCCCCTCAGCACAGCCAGACGCTCTCTACAGCCCGGGGGTGCACACGCCTTCCCAAATCCATTCACTGCATTTCCCCAACGACAGAACGCAGCACATTATAGACCTCCCCACATTATAGACCTCCCCACATTATAAACCTCCCCACATTATAGACCTCCCCACATTACAGACCACCCCACATTATAGACCTCCCCACATTATAGACCTCCCAACATTATAGACCTCCCCACATTACAGACCACCCCACATTATAGACCTCCCCACATTATAGACCTCCCCACATTATAGACCTCCCCACATTACAGACCACCCCACATTATAGACCTCCCGACATTATAGACCTCCCCACATTATAGATCTCCACACATTATAGACCTCCACACATTATAGACCTCCCCACATTATAGATCTCCACACATTATAGACCTCCACACATTATAGACCTCTCCACATTACAGACCGCCCCACATTATAGATCTCCACACATTATAGACCTCCACACATTATAGACCTCCCCACATTATAGACCACCCCACATTATAGACCGCCCCACATTATAGACCGCCCCACATTATGGACTTCCCCACATTATAGACCTCCCCACATTATAGATCTCCACACTTTATAGACCTCCACACATTATAGACCTCCCCACATTATAGACCTCCCCACATTATAGATCTCCACACATTATAGACCACCCCACATTATATACCACGCCACATGATAGACCTCCCCACATGATAGGGCTCCCCACATTGTAGTCCTCCCCACATTATAGACCTCCCCACATTACAGACCGCCTCACATTATAGACCTTCCCATATTATAGACCACCCCACATTATAGACCTCCACACATTATAGATCACCACACATTATAGACTTCCCCACATTATAGACCTCCTCACATTACAGACTGCCCCACATTATAGACCTCACCACATTATAGACCACCCCACATTATAGATCTCCGCACATTATAGACCTCCCCACATTACAGACCGCTCCATATTATAGACCTTCTGACATTACAGACCACCCCACATTATAGACCACCCCACATTATATACCATCCCACATTATAGAACTCCCCACATAGGCCCCATTCTATAATCTGCAGAAAATGTTCATTTATGTTTAAAACTCTGAGATAAGTGGCCCCATGTTATTAGCTGCAGTGTTACTGAATTTACGGATCTGGAGTAGAAGAATCTAATTTGACCCCTGGAGCTTTTGCAGCTCAATACCAGTGACATTATACTGTAGTTCAGCATAAACTATTCTTCAAACTAAACTTCATACAATGTTGAACTTACCAAAATCATGCCACAATGCGAGTCTTACGCTGCATAATTTAAGCTCCACACATCGTCTGTTATATCTGAGACGAACGCGTGTGCGACATCAGTGACAGCAAAGCAGCACAGTTCGCAATTGACCACATTTACAAATTTGATTTTAAAGGATTTAAAAAAAGCTAAGCCTAATAATTTTATCATTTAGGTGTTTAAATTTATCATTTAAATTCAACTAATCATTTGAGGATGTCATTTTTTTGTACTGAATTATACTTTTAGTGAATGTGTTTTCATGTTTTTAAATGTAAATTAATTTAAGTAAGCCACACCCAATACCAGGTTTGCAAAACCAATGTATAAGCCACCGCATATTGTTGGAACAATAAGGTACTGTGGTGTTCCACCAAATGTGACAGAATTAAGCATTTTTTATCATTTTCTTGTTTTTGTTTATCAGTGTTCTCGACAACACTCTAATACAAACCAGAATAACTGTTTCACATATGGGGCCTTCTGAGGGCTCAAAGGTTTCTCCAACAGGGGTTGAGGCCTACCTGCGTAATATATAACTATAAACTATCTGATGTTATATGTACAGTGCATACACATAATATATACATAGATGTAGATAAAATATATATAACTATTGCTGCAAAAACTTTAAATTCATGTGCAATATACCTTTTTATTTATATTTTATTGTATTATGCTGCTTTTATTTAAATGCTGCTAATTAAAAAGAACATTCTGATGTGTGTTAAACGGTGTACAGTCTGAATGACAAAACATAAGTCTATCATGTAAACAAATCCTTAAAAAGTGAAAGAAATTAAGAATGAATACCTATATAATCCTTAAACATGCAAAGGGTTGTGGGTTCAAATCTTAATCAAGGCACCTAACCCCCTACTGCTCCCTGGGTGCCACCTCAGGTGGGTAAAATACAGAGACTAATTTCCCCTCTGGATTAATAGATTATAATAACTTTAAAGTGTTAAAGTGTTACTGAACATTAAAGTAAGTTGTTGCACATCAGAGGCTCTGATTTTTGTATTTTTCATCGGATACGTATTAGTTACATATACCTGTGAAGAGCACATGTCAGTGTCCATGGTCCACTGGCTCTTTGGTAAGTTGTTAGTATTGCAGTCAAGACCAACTGCCTTTAACAAAAGCAGACAATGTTTTGTTTTACTCCCACGTTTGCAGTTTCCTTTCTAGAGGCAGCTACGTTGCAACTGAGTAGCCATGTTTATGTGGGCAAGTGTAAGTGTAGACCCTCTTCTGCACTGCTCCCCAACATTTACGCCACCACAGATTTTCACTTTGGACCAATATTCCACGGGGACATATCTTTTATACATCATTATATAAATAACATATGGGGAGAGGAGCATTATAGTCAACATAAACAACCTAGTAAAATAATCAAATCTTAAAATAATACACATAATAAAACAGTAAAATAAATACAGTAACATGTCAATTTAAACTTTATTCAAACTTTTTGTTCTCTGCGTAACCCTCCGTCTTTGTCTGATCTAAATTATTGTTGAGAACAGTTTAAAAACTCTAGATATCAATGGGGACGTGCATTTCTTCCCCCTTCACATTATTGGGTTTTTCCACCTTTTTCAAAGAAGCTCTCCAGGCATGATTGATTTTTACTCATGTCGACAGGTTTCGCTTGTAGCTTCACTTTTCGCTACACGAACCAAGTGCGGGAAAGAGACACAGGGAACTCACTTGGTTGGTAACATTACTGCCATCTAGGGGCAACAATTGGAAAAGTTTTTAAAAAAAATAAAACACCCTACGGACTGCAATTTGTCGATTTAAAAAAAGTTTTTTTTTCTATGCAACCCGGTACAAAATGATCTACCTGTCTGCGCCTAGTGGTTGGTTGGTGGTTCACTATCCATGGTGAATTTACGAATAGTGCTCCAGAATGACACAGGAAGATGGATTTTGGTTCAGTGTTGAGTTGGGAAGGGAAAAGGAGGATGGTGACGGTATGTCTCTCTATTGTCTTACTGTACTGTGAATGTATTCAGCCTGCATGACCTCTTGAGTGACCCTCCCCATCCATGGGCTTCACACAGCTTCCAATTGTAAGAAGTGGAGTTTTACATCCTCACTGCACACGCCCACATCAGCACCTGTGATGTCTAAAAAGAGAGTTTCCTACACATGGTCCATTACCCCCAGAAGATGTTTGTTCTTAGTTAGAAGAAGCCCAATACCTTTGATTAGGCAATGCTTCCATTGTGTAATCTTTGTGTACTCCTAAACTTGTACCTGGTGGCTCCATGTTGTACTCTTTCTCTGGATCTGTCTGATAATGGGGGCTGTACCCAGATATTTTTTGGGACTGCAGGACTGAACTAGTGCTGAAGAACATTCAACAGCATCTCCATGTGCTGGGCTCCTGTCTGTCTTTGATTTCCTCTACAGTCTTTTTTTTCTGTAGGGTTTCCTTGGCCACAGGTTAACACAGCTATGCTGCTAATTAGCAACGCACAAACAGTTGGCAACATACACCAACCACTTGACGTCATAAATCTCTCTGCCTTCAACATGCAGGTTGTACACTTTCATTACCTTCTACAATGCTCATGTAGTTCCTGAGACCTGAGAATGCTAGTTACACATACAGGAGAAAGCCAAATTCAGACATAAAGCCATGTAACAACGCTGAGCAGCGATCGGCTCTGCATGGGACTTCAGAATGCTGGAAAACATGATTTAATGTGATTATGTATGTGTAGTTAAAAAATATTTATGTGAAATTAGAATTGTTTTTTAATGTTAGTGAGACACTTTAATGCAGTGAATGAAAGAACAAGCAATTTCTCAAAACCCACCTTTGTTTTGATGAAGATTCAGCGAGGATTTGTTCTTAGACTTTTTGGACCTTTTGAGTATAAAAAAGTGAATGAGGCCAAGTGTCTATAATTACTCAGGGCTTAGCTCTAGGCCCAGTTTTGCTTTTGCTGTTTTTCTTTCTGCTGCATTTTTATTAGAGGCAGTTTATTCCTTTAGTAGGTTAGGAAATGCACAACCAGAGGGGTAAATGGAGGGTGCATTTGTTGCATTGTTCCAACATGTAGCTGTGACTAGCCGTTTTAGACCAGTAAAGCCCCTGATGCCCACTGCCCTACACATTTTAAGGTCCTTGAGGGCCAGTGTCCAACATAGTTAGGTGAATTCCTTGCTCAAACACACCTGGTTCAACTCACCTGTTGATTTGCCAGGTTTAGTACAAGTGTTTGAGGAAGGAAGCTTCCAAACGGTGCTGGACATGGACCTCCAGGAACAGAATTGCCCACCTCATATGAAATTTCAGTCTTGAGATAATCGCTCAGGTCATGGATACACTCTTATATTAAGACCATTTGTTTCCAATAAGTGCAACCTGTATGTGCTAGCAAGCTTTCCTCATATGCATCCTGCTGTAGCTGTGGCAGCCGGTTATGTTGCCTCTTAGTGGTTATTGATGGTATTTCTATGAGTTAATGAGACAAAACCAATTGTTCAATGCAACGTGTCAATATTCAGTTAACTGCCTGTTCATCTACTGAATGGTTCACCATAGCCATCATCACAACATCTGCGCCCCAAGAGATTTATCAGGAGCTACCACTGCATTTCTAGGAAATAATCCTGTCCACACTTGCCTGGGCCTTGAGATCTGCTTTGGGTAGAGCTTCATAATTTGCAGATTCAGCTGCAGAAATATCTGAGACGGTCCAGTGCCATGAACATGCAGCAGAAACTCGATCGCACAATGAGAAATGATTTGCACTGCTGCACTGCAGAAGGTCAGTGTTTCAATTCATTCACTGGGGCATTTAATGAATTAATGCGAGATTACTGTCAAGCCCTAAGCTGCTGCTTTTGCCAAGGTCATTGAGACAAAAGCATAATTCATGCACAAAGTGAAAAATAAACTTAATGAACTGGATTCTTTTATTTGTGGAAAAAAGAAACGTCTGCAGTAGACATCTCACGTGAACAACAGCGGAAAGTACGTGAGGACAGTACAGTAAACTTTACACACACGACAGCTGAAGAGCAATTGGATTTCAGGAAAGTCATGGTGAGAGAAGCTGACTGCACAGAGCATCTCAAGAACAAGTACATCACTGAGTTTAACACACACCTGTGAACAGCTGGATGGGCTGAGGATGGCTGCAGGTTCTACAGTAAGACTGCAGTCAGACTGAACCCATGAGCGTGTGATTAGATATGGAGTCTGTCCTGCGGTCAGAGAGGAGAGGCAGCGTTTCAGAGATTCGTATTTCATCACGTACGTCACACAGCAGCATGAGCTCTGCCTTCTCTTCCGTCACTTCCGTCATTAACACAGCGGTTTAGTAGAGACATGCACCAAAGATATTTTTCTACTGACATGGTTATTTCTGGAAATGATTACAGAAGTTTGGGAATTTTTAGTGAAAGGATAGGAATAAATTTGAGATGATGAGATGATATGTGGAATGTTAGTGAACAGTTTGGGAATGGGTAGAGAAAGGCCCGGGGAATGTTACTGAAAAGTTTGGAAAATATTAGGGAAAAGGTTTGGGAATGGTTAGGGAAGGGCATGGGGTATGTTACTGAAAGTTTTGGGAAATATTAGGGAAAAGGTTTGGGAATGGTTAGGGAAGGGCATGGGGAATGTTACTGAAAGGTTTGGTAAATATTAAGGAAAAGGTTTGAGAATGGTTAGGGAAGGGCATGGGGAATGCTACTGAAAGGTTTGGGGAATATTATGGAAAGGTTAGGAAATTGTAAAGGAAAGGCATGGGGAATGTTACTGAAAGGTTTGGGAAATATTAGGGAAAAGGTTTGGGAATGGTTAGGGAAAGGTACGTGAACTGTCAAGGAAAGGTTTGACAACGGTTTGGGAATAATTTTGGAATGTTAGGGAAATGCTTGGGAATGGTAGAGAAATTTCAGAAAATTATTTAATGCATCATGAAATATCAAATTTCACTACAGTTCAACTTTGTATTTACCACTACAACAGCTGTGGAACACGGACAATATACACAATACAAACAATATACCAAGTTTATTTTCAAATGTGAAAATTGATTGGGAATTTGATTGGGAATCTGACACATTTCAACAAAATTGGTGCATATTATTACAAACCACAACGGAACATCGTATCAATACACTGATGATGCATTGTCTACTCCCCAATTTATCTTGACGCCTTTCAAAGACTTTTCGTTCAAATGTGACTTCCAGGGATATTCTTTCCCGGGAGATGTTGAGTGTATCCCTGTGTATTTATCAGTGAGGAAGAGAGCTATCACTGACCTTAGGGCAGACTCGGCTCAGAATGTAAAGTGTGTGGATTATCAGTAGAATTCACAAGGAAAAACATTACCCGTCAGTGGACACACACAAAAACAAAAAAAAAAAAAACAGCAGAAAGACAGTTCTTTGACCTAAAACAAACTAAAAGCTCAACATAATAGGGCAACTATGGTTTAAAATAAGGGGAGAAATGAAAATAACCCCTAATAACAACATTAACAACAACACTTCATTTCTGAAACACTTTCAAAAATGCCCTGTAAAAATATTAGAGCTCTAGCTAAGTCCCTACAAATAAATAAACACATCAGTAACTTTCTACAGTACTATTTCAGTTAGCCATGGTAGCCTGGTTAGCTGGAGTGTTAGTTCAGCGGTTATAGGGTCACATAGACGACCTCGAAACTTCGGCGACAAAGATGGGACGCGTACAACACGGGGTGCTTTTGGTCCCAGAAAGCGTTTAGAAGAGTCCGTCTCAGTGTTTCTACACCACACTGAGGAAAACGCCATCTACTGGAGGAGGATAGAATAGCAGTAAACTCACTACACTGCGTTTGCAAAAAACAAACAAAGAAGAACACCAATAAAAATGATCTACTCATATTTCCAAACCCATTTAAACTGTTCCCGCCCCAACCCCATTACACAACATGTGGTTCATTCATCTTACGCCATGCAACACACACCCCGCGTACAGATGTATCCTGTTTTCTACAAACACACACTCTTCTAGCTTCTGCCCATCGCTCGGAAGTATAAGAACACCACCAGCGCAATGCTCCATCATACACACACGTGAAACATCCATCAACAATTCTTTAGCGTCCTCACAGGGAAAACACCACCTCTATATGTGAGTCGACTCTCGCAACCACATTAACCTGCCCAGTGGAGTGTTGGTCCACAGAAGTAAAGAAACGAGATACGATACTAAAAAAGGTCTCAGAAACTATGGTTTATGTCAGTAAAAAAGCTCAGGACATCTGTGTCTCGAAATCACAAAGGACTCGACAGCTGAGAGCTACATCACCATCTGCTGGAAAAAACTCCACTGGGCTGATTCAATGAGGTTATACTGTTAACCTTACCCATGATGCCCTACACGCACACACGCCACATCATTATCCCATCAGTCTTCATAACTGAGGCACTGTAGGATTGAACTTTCCGTAATTAAAATAGTCCTCAACGCAAAAAAAGGTTTGCTTGCTAGAGGTTTAGCTTAAGTAACTTTACCTTTAGGTAATTTTTTTTGAATATCCAAAGATATTTATCTGAAAAGTCAAAGAAACATCACTGTCTACATTCAGCTCTTCCTGGAGTGCCTCAGGGCACCGTGCTAGGCCCAGCATAGTTTTGACGTTTGATGTTTTCTGCATAATTATTCAATAAAAACCTCACCCACATGTAGTGAAAAGAAAAAAAAAGAGTTATTTCAAAGCGTGAACTGTAAATAGTGATTCATAATCATGACAAAATTATTAACTGCAGCTTTTAAAATGTCACTGTTATCATTAATTACATACGCACATTTTTATAGACTCTCTGCTGTAATGACCATACATTAGGAGATTTGTCGTAGTGCTGTCGCACTGCAGACATATTTGAGAATTGGAAGTGCACGAAAAAAAATACTTTGTCATTTATGATCAAAAAAGAAAAATGACCATTGATACATGACATACGAATAAATCTGCACTGTTTTCGTACATTTGTTTCCATGTAGCTTAAATCATTCACAGGCATTTAGTCATAGAGTATAACATTCTCTATAGAGAAAGTTCAATGAGGTACGACAAGGCTATGTAGGCGAAAGGGTTGTTACGAGTGTACAAGCAGTGAGGTTTTTGTATGTACTGAAATTATATGACAGTACATGACAACAAGTGCCAGGTGTAAAGGGATAAGCCCTGGGATCATCCTGAATCCTAGGCTTCAAAAGTAATTCTTGAGAAGTAAAAAACATAAACTACATGGATTAAAAACAAGGCACAGCGCACTAGCTCTGGTTTAACTGTTGCAGGATGGGTGGAGAAAGGTGTACGAAGATTTACCATCAACTGTACTGACAACAGCAAATGTTTGGGTGGATGATCTCACAATGGAATATCAGAGTTCAAGTCATCATGTGGTTCTAGTCTCTATAAAAATAGACAATGATGAGCCATTTATGGCCCAATGTACATAATGCCCATTATGTACATTATTAGTGGAAACCTGCAAAAAATGTCAAAAGCATAAATATTTAAGCCAATATTACCATTAGCTGTTCCACATACACAATCCCAAATTCACAGCTATTTTTGTGTGCTTTTCTGATTGGTTTACTGTCTTACTGCTGCAATCCATGTATTTGGAATCGGCCACTACATCGTGTTTACTGTCTGTAAAATGACCATGAAATGAGCAAAACATTTACATTCCAGATGCCATTACAAACGGCTGACGCACTACAAAAAATACTACTACTACTACTACTACTAATAATAATAATAATAAAATAAAAAATAATACTATTTATCTAATATGAAGTGTATCATATCAGAATCCATAAAAAATATAACTACTGACTGAGAGTGTAAAGACTTCTTGAGTGTGAAATATCTCTGAAATAATTAAATAAAGAATTAAAAAAGAAGAAGACTCCCGGCAGACCCTTGTTCCAGTAACCTGCTGCACTCTTCATTCCCCCACTTCATCATCTCGGGTGAGGGTGGGCAGGTGCCGAGTCGTGCTCTAGCCATGGGTTTCTATGTGTTTCATCACAGGACAGGGCACAGGGTGAAATTCTGCTTGGCAGAGGTAGGGAGGGGGGGTAAATAGGGAGGAAAGGAACAGTGTTTTTGTTTTGTGCGCAAAAGAAGGGCTTCTGTTAGGTAGGTCTTCAGGATTCCTGAGGTACCACCTCCATCATCTTCTGACAAGTTGCTGTGGTTGAGACTGTAAGAAGAAGCAGAACATCCAGCTTAGTCAAAAACATAAATGCGAATAATTCATTATAATATTGTTCTGCATTGTAATTGCAGAGATGAAGATATGGTAGTCACAATATTTGGCCCATAATACAATATTATTGTGATTTTGTAACGACATGTAAGCATTATGTATGGGAGTCTGTGCAGCTGTCTTATGTCATCATGTGGATCTTTATAAGCATTAATGATAACTATGATAAATGCTAACTTGCCGCCCGTTATCTCACCAACCTGGCTATGAGAGACTGCAAAACAGATTTCCTTCCATGTCTTTTTTATCTTGTTAAGCTGCCAACCTCACCTCTTTCACTCATGCAACATGCAACATGAATGGTGTATGCATTTTTCCATCTATAGCTCGCCAAAATTGGGTCCATGTTTATGCTGTACCCTGGAACGTGCTCAGTCATGCTAATTCTATAGTATATAATAATTCTGCTGCTTATGCTAATGCAGCTACTGCTACTGCCTCAGTTTTCTCATTATTAACTCATGCCCGATTAACTTACGCATGTAATGATGCTGTGGAGCCTTTATTAACAGTCAGCAACATGCTAGCGTCATGAGGCATGCAGCAACATGAAACAGCAGTGCGCATATAGTAGGCGTTCAACTACATGACAGACAAATGCTTCTACAAAAAACATGCATATTGCAAACGCCAATGTCTCTAGTGTCTAGTATTACCGCAAAGAGGTTAGTAGGCGGTACAACTACACAAACATTGCAAAAAAGGGAGCCAGCGCCATAATCAGGATGAGTTATTCCTACTGCTACAGAGGTTTTACATAGAGTTCCACACTCCTGTGTGACTCGAGAGCCACAGGGCTTTAAGGCATGACTAATTACTGCTGTTATTACATCAGTTAATTTCAGTTCTTACAACTTAGATGTATGGGAATCCCTCCTAAAATGGCTGAATGCACACTGTTTAACAATTAAAATCACACACATGAGTTACAATGGAAAGTAGTCAGCAAATATATAATCACTTTGTCTCACATGGCCATGTAGGTATGGATTTTTTCTTATTTCTTCCTTAAAAAGAAAAATCCTTATTTTGTGTTTACTTGTGTTGTCTTTGACTCATATTAAAATTAGTTTGATGATCTTAGACTTTTAAGTGTGTCAAACATAAAAAAGGAATCAGGAAGGGGGCAAACACTTTTTCACATCACTGTATTTGTATATGTATATGTATTACTATAACATTGTTATCATCAAGTCTTTTGGACACAATAATATTTTCTGAGACCATTTCAATATAATATAATTTATATGGATTCTAATATTGTATGATGGAAAACAGAATGTTTAGCATAGCAATCATCCTGAATTTACTGACTGCATTTTTGGTTTTAATTTGACACACATGCAAACTTTATCCAATTTTTGGCCCATTTTTTATTTTTAGATCCAATTCCACCCACTAGTTAGAAGTCCTAAAATTGTACAATACTACCAAAACTGGGAGGGTGAAGGTAAGCATGTGCTTTCTCTAGATTGAAGCTCCACCCACATTTTTTTTAACTGCTGCTCCTGCAACTTCATTGTACAGCTTAAAACACTTGGAGAGGCACTTGTATCCTCTGATTTTTAGCCCAGTTTAGCTGTCTCTAATTCTACACACTAGCTAGAAATCCACAAATTGTACCATACCGACAACACTGGGAGGGTGAAGGTGAGCAATAACATGAGATTTATAGGATGCTCCACCCACATCTTTTCAAATTACTGCTCCAGCAACTTCAGTGGACAGGTGAAAGCATTCAGAGGAGACAGTAATGGGGGAGAGGGAGGGTCAACCTACCCTCCCAGAGAAATCAAGGCTCAGACTATTTTTGCTATAATTTTGAGACTGAACATAAATTTATGTAGAATGTACATAGGTCGAATTTGTTACTGCTAATTTGTTAGTAAAAAGCTGTTAAATATCTGAAAAAGACACTATCGGAGATACTCACAGATGATCTGCAGGAGCCATTTAGGCTTGTTCTGCCACCAAACTCCCAAGAAGTACACAGGAACACCGGTGATGATGATACCAAATCCGATACCACACTCAGCGGGAGTTTTCCAGATAGACACCACAATGAGAAACAGACAAGCTAACACGAAGGAAATCGGGAGCAAGATGTTCACCTACAGGTCACAAAAACAAGGGAAGACACTCAATCAAAAAAATTCACCTTTTTCTAGAGTGTAGTGTACAGTAGCTTTCATGGGTTTTACTCTCACCATCATTCATTAGAGAGACTATATTCCTCTTTCAAATTTAGAGGACTTTTACCAATTCCATCTACTAGATAGCATCCCCCCCTCAATCAAACGATACCATCAGCACTGGGAGGGAGAACAGAGTCATGTGAAGTTCCATTTACATCTTCTCAGTCTGCCACTGGACACTAATATGCTTGGAGGAATGTGGTAAGTTAGATGAGGCATGTGCAGGGTAGTGATAGGGGGGAGAGAGGCCTACTTGAGACAGTGAGGCCAATTGTCAATTTTTTATTTTTAGAGCACTTTTTAAAAGCACTTTTAGCCACTTTTGATGTAAATCATAGTCTCTAGATCTTCTCACTGTCCATTAACCCCCAGTAGGAAGTTTTTAAGCAGACATTCCTACTGTAGCATATGTCTTACAGAGTTCCACACTCCTGTGTGACTCCAGAGACACAGGACTTTAGAGTGTGATTTTAGAGCAGAATGTTCACACATTTTTGGAAACTGTCCTAAAATGGCTGAAATGTTCATTGGCCTAACACTGGCTCACTTGACTCTATTTTGCTGTTGCTTTGAGACGGGTCATGTAAGCCTGGACAGTTGCGCAGAATGACAGATTTGTTCTGCTGGTTACATAAGGCTGCTAAAGTTCCAGGAAACATATTTTCTAGAAACAGTTTTGTTCTCTCTTCTCATAAATTTTCAGTGGCTTTTATCACTACACTGAGGCGCCGAACGATCAACAAGTGGCTTTTTCGAGACAGACACTGGGTGCGTGTTGGGGGACAGTGGGAAAGGAGCAGTAATATATGAGTGAGTGAATACAATAGATGAACAAGGAGAGGAACTAGTGGAATGTACTGGGAAGCCAAGCAGGAGAGAGAGAGAGGGAGAGAGCGATAGAGAGAGAGAGAGAGAGAGAGAGAGAGAGAGAGAGAGAGAGAGAGAGAGAGAGAGAGAGAGAGAG
>JBBIGC010185124.1:0-14307 GCA_037576955.1 Lepidarchus adonis | reverse complement strand
CTCCGGACCTCAATCCAATACAGAATCTGTGGAGGGAGTTGAAAGTCTGTGTTGCCTAGCAACAGCCCCAAAACATCCCAGCTCCTGAGAAGATCTGCATGGAAGAATGTGTGTGCAAACCTGTTGAAGCCCTACAGGAAATGTTTGACCAACCAAGGTTTCATTACAAAGTATCAAGGTTTCTGCACCATTATACAATAAATTCTTTAAAATTATACAATGTGATTTTTTCACGCTCTCACAATTGAAGTGAAACTATGATGAACTTCTCTCATCTTTTTAAGTAAATCAACTTGCAGAATCAGTGGCTGACAAATACTTTTGTGCCGAACTGTAAATGTATTGTATTTACTGAAAAACAAACCATGCACAGTTCAAAACAAGTGAAAGTTGCACTTTATTAATTTTTTTTTGTATAGCTTGATAATTTATCATCTTGTCTCACATGTTTCACATCATTTTACAAGATTTCTATGCTATGTATTTAGGCTAGAGCTACGACTACTTTGCATTCATAACCTATAAGTAAAATTAAAAGACCTATAATTTAAAATGATTTATTAAATTAATTATTAATTATTAAATTATTAAATTAAAGCGGCTTCACCGCTTTATCATTGACGATGGTAAAGATCCAAAGCCTGGGTGGACATTTCTAACAATAGAAAAACTGCTCAACAAACCTGCTATTGTTCTGTCAGATCTACGTTCAGCAAATGTAAAAGGAACGGAATTAACAGCTTCTTCATTTAGTTTGAACTGGTTTAAGAACATTGTTTGAGTTCAAGAACGGAAACATTATAATATTAGTTGAGCAAACAGATATTCCAGCTACACTCAACACACACTCTCTCACACACACACAATTTTATAAAGAAAATATCACTTACTTCTTGAACTGTTTGAGGAAAATCCCCACGTTCATCCCTCTCTTCGAATCCAAAATGCTGATCTGGGGAAAGAAAAGATATAATTCATGTGACTGAAGTTATGTTTATGGTTTAGGAAATAATGTGTGTGATATTGTGAGTGTGTGTGTGAGACAAATATCTGCATAGAATTTAATATATATCTATTATAGTTACAAATACAGTGGTGTCAACAAGAGCACTACAAAACAAATAACAAAGTGTGTTATTAACTGGTCTATATGCATGTACATACTTAATACATCATTTCACATAGATGTAAACCTATGTATAGATACATTTTGTACTCTCATTTTCCAAACAGCAGCTTTTACACTCGGGCTATGCTTTATGCTAATCATTTCAGACAAAATTTTGCATTAAGCAGCTCTGTCAAATGGTTATTAGCGTGTGTTAATGATTAAATGATGATTCACTTCTCCCTGACATAATCCTCACACACCTGGATGACTCACGCGTAATGACGTAACCCGTGGATCACGTGACCCAACGTGGTGGCGTTTGGAACTGAACGCACTGCTGGAGCGGAGCTGCACCTGGGTCTCAGGTGATCACTGCACTAAATACACCTGAGCTGCTATAGCAACCGCAGAAACCATGACAAGCAAAAACACAACAGCTCTGCTGGCTGACGAGTGCGTGTTCGGCTAAACAGAGGCTTTAGATCCCTTCAGCTGCGGCTTATTTACAGCTGCAATAAATATTAGTTTCATATTCATCACTTGCACTAAATATTTTAATTTTTTTTTGCACTCATTTGCACTGTCACTTTAAAATGTCTGTTGTCTTTCTGTTCAGTGTATGTATATAATTCCTTTCTTTATATCTCCCTTTTGATTTAAAGTATATGTATAGTTATTATATTTTGTTTTTGTAGTTTATATTTTCTCTCTTTTACAAATTTAAATTCACTGTGTACTGTGTATACGGCTGTATTGACAATAAAAACCTCTTGAATCTTGAATTAGAAGTACTACTACTACTACTTTTACTGCTATAACTACTACTATGACAACACCTTCTACCCTACTGATATAATCATCATAATGTTAATAATAATTTTTGAAAGCATATATTGTGGTGTGTTCTTTATATGAATTTGATATTTCTTTGTGCATTAATAGATACTAAATATAAACTAAAAATATTTATTGACTCATATTTAGCAGGTAATTTGTTATAAACATACAGAACATACATTACTTCAGTGATTCTGAAGTTATTTTAATAAACTGTGGAAAATATACCCTTTCAGAATATTTTATGGCAGCATAATTGCAGCAATATGTGCACATGCATCTGATCAGAATTAGGTTGAGTTCTTGACAATAAAAGAAGACAACATGCTTCTATTGAACATCCCCTGCGACACACAGCGCGGAATTCAGACTCTGACAGTTCAAATAAAAGACGTGTCATTGTTTGTCAATGTCATTGTCTTCATCACATTCTGCTTGATTCTAAATGGCCATTGTAGTTTAGAATTATAGTTCCATAAAGAAATATATAAATTCCACATACAGTGGCAAGAAAAACCTTTTGGAATTTCAAGGTTCTTTGCATAAATTTGTACTAAAATGTGAACTCATCTTCATCTAAGTCAATGGTAAATATAATGCCCCTAAAATAATAACGCAAAACACAAACTTTTTATGTCTTTAACCCTAAACAACTCATATTGCTAGTGGAAAAAGTTTGTGAACCCCTAAGATAATGACCTGAGAAAAGCTAACTGGAGTCAGGTGTTAGCATACCAGTGGTAGTGGCAGCTACCACTCAAATGTTTGGCGTTCTCTCCACACAAGAAGAATATGATTACGTGAGCCAAGCCTTGAACAAAAAGAGCTTTTAGAGGATCTATGATCAAGAATTGTTGATTTACATAAAGCTGGAAATAATTACAAAGTGATTTCAAAGATTCTACAAGGAGACACTTTGGGACTGTGGCTACTCCACCAACAAGTGGGCAACCAATCAAAATGACCCAAGTAGCACAATGAATATTCATCAGTGAGGTAAAGTAACAACCCTGAGTGACAGCCAATGATTTTAATGCATCATTGGAACTTGTGTTCATGAGTCTACAGGGTGTGTATTGCAGGACACCATACAGGAAGCTACTGCTAACGTTTTTCAAAACATTGCACACCTGAAACTTGTGAAACAGCATGTGGACTGATGAAACTAAGATTGATCTTTAAAATAGAAGGCTCAGCTCTACTTTTGGTGTAAAAAGGGATCTGCAAATCATCATGAAAACATCATCACAACCATGAAGTATTGTAGTGATTTTCTGGGAGGGAGAACAACCAACTGACCACTCGCACACAAGTTATGCTCTTTGAACCGACCAGAAGTTGACCAGGTTTTATTACTTGCTCAAACCAGTCTTTAGAAAGCCCAACCTGTACCCTGTGCGCCCCCTACTGGCTAGAATGTGCACGAGCATGAACCTGTGAGCGAGGATGGTGATGGAGGCCAGACTCACAAACTCATCACGAAGAGAGTGAGTCTGTCCATCCATCACTATCTATACATGTGTTCTCCTATTCAGTCTGTTCCTCTGCCTGCAAAACACACAGAATAACATAACACAGCCTAAAACAGTGCTAACTGCCCAACTCCCATGATGCTCCTCCCCGAGCAGCCAATGGCAGCCACCCAGGACCACTACAGTATGGTGGAGGAAACATCATGATCGGGCCTGCTTCGCAGAATCAGCTTCCAATCCTTCAGGATAATGTGAGAACGTCTGTACATCAGCTGAATCTCTGTAGAAGGTGGGTGATGCAACAGGACAATGATCCAAACACTGGTGCAAGTCCACAACAGAACGGCTTCAGAAAAACAAAACCCACCTTTTGAAGAAGCCGAATCAGAGCCCAGACCTCAACCCAACAGAGAAGCTATGGAATGACTTCAATGGGAGGAACCAGTTATCAATTCCAAGGGTTCACACACTTTCTCCAGTAGCAATGAGTTGTTAATGGTTGTTCTCAATAAAGACAAGCTCTAAGATCAGATTTTCAATTGCAAAGGTTCAATTTTTCCACTAACAATGAGTTATTTATGGTTGTTCTCAATAAAGACACAAAAAGATTATTTTAGGCAAATTATATTCGTCAATGTCCTTGACTTAGATGAAGATCAGTTCACATTTTATAACAAATTAATGCAGAAAACCATGAAATCCCAACAGTCTGCTGGGCTCTTACAATAGTATACGAATATAGACAAAATTAGCAGCTACCTGGATTAGCATCACAAAGAAATATTTTAAAAATATTTTTTAATAGTTTCAAAGCCAATAAAATGAACACAATGCAGAGCGTTTAGAACAGTAGTATAGTCTCGCAGTAGTATACTACTCATTCAGAGTAACACCAGCATCTAAGAGGTAAGTGTAAGATTAATTACTAGTTTATGATTCTAACTGATCTACTGTACCATTATATCTTGTTCATCATTTAATCTTTTTTCACTATTTGACACATTTTGAAAAAGCTGCTTTTCACACAGTGTACAATTTTCACGAGAATTTTGCATGACAAAAAGACTAATTAAAATTGTCCAAATTGTCTATAAAAACTATTCTTATTACATTTATTTATATTATTTAACTCCAATTTCAAAAATGTATCTTTGCTGCTAAAAATGCAATGATTTACAAAACTAATAAACAAACAATATAAAATGATTAATCTGAGTAATGGGAAAAAAAAATCTAAAATTTTATTTACTGTTTTGCACTGATCTACCGCATGTCCTGAAATTTGCATTTCCTCCAAACCCTGAGCAAAAAAAACCCCACTGCTTCAAAATGACACAACTTTCCCTAAACCCCACTCTATCAATTCGCTGAACACTAGATGGACTCACCTCATCCTTGCTCTCCTTGAAGGAACCCCTGGATCTTCCAGGCCTGGGCTGCCCACTGAGCAGTTGGGTCCTCACTTCCTCCTGCTGCCCAAAGAGCTCCTCCACAGTCCTCACGTCGATCTGGTACTGCTGCTGTCTCACTGCCATGGTCCATATATTGGGTTTGCCCCGGACCTTCTCCTCTGGAATGGGTTTCCAGTAGAAGCTGCGCACCCTTCGCTTCTTGCGGGAGGGATGAGGTTGTCCTGCCTGGCTCAAGGCTTGAGGTGGAGGGGGTGGTGGAGGAGGTGGGGGTGCGGGTGGAGGTCCAAGGGCAGGGCTCTGGGCATGATTAGGGTCTGGATCTTGGTCGGAGCTGCTAGAAGGGTCTTGGAGAGGTGGAGGATTGGGGAGCGGACTGGGACACTCATTTTTGGAGTCCATGGCAGTTGCCACACTGGCCATGGTGGGTGTTACGGAGGTGGAGATGGTCCAGGGTGGGTGTTACGGAGGTGGAGATGGTCCAGGGTGGGTGTTACGGAGGTGGAGATGGTCCAGGGTGGGTGTTATGGAGGTGGAGATGGTCCAGGGTGGGTGTTATGGAGGTGGAGATGGTCCAGGTTGACCAGGGTTTATGGAGGGTAGCCTGAATGATTTGGTTTATCAAGCTAAATGATTGAGTAGCATGTTCTCTCACTTCTGACAGTCTTTAGTAGGGATGGACATGGTTACTATCAGTAATGGAAAACTTCTTATGCTAGGGGAACATATTAAACCTATTCTAAACCATAAAGATATCTCTTTAAATACTACTTATTAAAAATGTTCATGTGTAGCAAAAAGATCTCGAATCTTGGTTAGAAATCATGAAGCGTGATCTTCATCTTCCAGATACATAATGCTAAATTATTAGCATATTTCAATATAAATTAATTTTTTGATCACTTGTCTCAAGGAAGTTTCTCACATTCTCATTTTGCATCTCTGTAGGACGACATATCCATAATAAAATAAAATGAAGTTATGTGGTCATGCCCACAGGTGTTCCAGAGTCCCTCACAGTCCCGTCCATCTGTCACCACTTCTGCTGGCTCGACCCATAATGCCCCTTTGCTTTTCCCCGGCTTCCGCCCACCATGGCGAGGTCAAAGGGCAGAACTCTGGAGCTGTGGGAAGGACGAAAGCACAGACGGAAAACAGAATTATTCTAGTGCGATCATGCGAGGAATCCCAGAACGATCAAAATTAGGAAGAAGGAGGGAAAACACATCAAACGCAGTCTTGCTGTGCAGTCGAGGAAAAGGCCACAGTGGGAGCAGCTGCTTCACTATTGTTCAGCTGAAGTCATTGAAGTCAACCTGCAGTGTGTGAAACAATGCCACTGACAGAGCAGTCACATCTGCACCATCAACATCCACCTCAACATCCACCTCCCGGAGGTTTCGCAACGTCGCAATTATGTCAGAAATCACCAGGAATTATTCTGCAGAACATTAATAACATGTTATATAATGAGTCATTAAATCCTCTCAAATGACCATGGACATAATAAAATACTAGCAACTGCTCATTTGAGCTCAAATATTTATATAACTATTAATCCTTTCTGTAGTGTCCAAAATACTAAATACTGTACCTGCAGGTTTCTGTAATACAAGTGCCCTAATACGTTTGCTGTACACACACACACAATTGCAAAAGTTTTTGTGCCCCTGGTTAATGGAAAAATTCTTTTTGACATGATAAAAACAAGCACACATTCAGAAAACTACTGAATACTGAATTTATAGTATAATATATAGATATATACACACATATACACTCAACAAAAATATAAACGCAACACCTTTGTTTCTGCTCCGATTTTTCATGAGATGGACTTAAAGATCTAAAACTCATTCCAGATACACAATATTACCATTTCTCTCCAACATTGTTCACAAATCAGTGTAAACGTGTGATAGTGAACACTTCTGCTTTGCTGAGATAATCCATCCCACCTCACAGGTGCCACATCAAGATACTGATCTGACATCATGAGTAGTGCACAGGTGTACCTTATACTGCCCACAATAAAAGGCCTGTTCATGTTTTCGCCTTTTGTGGATAATGGCTCTCGCTGTCTCACTGTTCGTTTAAATGGCTTTATAACCTTTTCCAGATCAATTACTTTCTTTCTCATTTGTTCCTAAATTTCTTTGGATCTCAGCATGATGTCTAGCTTTTGAGGATCGTTTGGTCTACATCACTTTGTCAGACAGAATCTTATTTAAGCGATTTATTGATTGAGAACAGGTGTGGCAGTAATCAGGCCTGGGTGTGGCTAAAGATATTGAACTCAGGTGTGATGAACCACTGTTATGTTTTATCTTAAAACTTTTTTTTTTAAAAGAAGATAGATAAGAAATCAAGAAGGGGCAAACACTTTTTCACATCAAATAACATCAACAATGACGAACCAACTAAACATATCTAACCATCTGCAGTGTGTATGGCATCTGAGTAGTTTGCATCTTGGATATTCACATCCCACAGTCCTCATTTGACTATACAAATGTGTCACATCCCTCCATCCTCGGAGGGGTTGTCAGGGTGACGTCACATGTTCACTTCCAGCAAAGACTGGACAACACAAGAGTGATTGGCACACAGAAGGCTATCTGCGAATGGAAGGCCTGGTTCAGACGAGAGTGTAGATCATAGGAGGCCGGTGTCCTGCACAGTTTGGTGATCTCCCTGCTCAAGCACACCTGGTTTAACTTACCTGTTCATTGCTAGGTTTAGTGAGTGAGTTTGAGGAGAGGAACTACCCTCAAAAATCCCTCCAGGATTGGAATTGCCCACCCCTGGTATAAATATAAGTCGGTGTGGGACGCTAACCCAACATCCGGCCTACATGTCCCCAGTAAAAATGCTGAGTCATTGAAAGCAGCAGCCCAGTAACCAACCCGCATACGTTCCCACTGAGAAACTGGCTCTCGTCCACTCGGTTTCTTTTGATGCGGACGCCTTTGTGTCGGGGACAATGAGTGGGCATGGGCTCCCGTAGTACAGCACTGGGTTTCGTCTTACACTGAGCCGTCATGGCTGATGTATGCACAATTTCTGCTGTGTTATCAGCCCCAGTAGAAAAGACCAGATAGTCTGGGTCTCCGGTCACGCCCAAACTGACACTTCAATGTAAACACTTCCAAACTACACATGAATGCAACCACTGGAAACAGCCAGTTTACCATATTAAATGGAAAATACCCTAGCATATACCATTCAAACCATATTTTCAGTCAAATAAAGCAGATTCAATTGCACAAATAAATGTCAAAATGACTAATCTTCTCGTTTTCTGTGGCTTCAACAGTTCTAACTAATAAACAAAGTGTTAACAAACTGGAAAAGCTGCATAGCATGAAGTTCGATTTAAATTATTCACAATGCTTTGCACTATTTATGATTGAACAAGTTCTTTACTTCAAATACTCAATAAAACATTGAAAAAATGTTTATTTTTTATTGTTAATTATAGTATAAAATATATAAAGATATAAAAACGTATTATATACATACATTATATACATAAGACCAAAAATAAATATAGTGACAGATGATTTTAAACACAGTGTATTTGGAGTTGGACAAAATGATTTCGTTTACTTTCTGCAGAGTTGACTGAAGCACATGTGATGATAAGTGATAACTCATGTCAATTTGAGCTAAGCTGTCAATCATCTTCATCAAAACATTCATCTTACTGTAAATAGACCTGTGTGCGTGGTTTCTGGGCATGTGTGGCACAGTGTTGTCCAAAAAAATGCTGAATAGCTCAAAAAAGTAGCACGATTGTGTGCATTATGCATGGAACCGCAGTTTTTTATACTTTAGGAAATTATTTTAAATGTCATATGTAACGATGAGACGTCATCCAGTGCTTCATTCACTGTCCTGGGACCAGCTGAACTGAACTGACGCTTCCTGGACGATGGATAAGCAGCCATATCTGTTAACTAGGCTAGAAAATTCACCCGGTACTCGAGCAGGCAGCTCATTTGATCCCACAGCTTTTTACTTATTAACGTCTCTGATGTCACTCAGAGCCTCCGGTTCCATACGGCCTGTGACGAGTTTGTCGTGGCACATAATTAATTAATAGACTGAATCTCAGGCGTTCTGAGGTCCTGAAACGAGTTACTGACTCAAAAAATGGAATTATAACTGTATACTGTTAGTAAGAACGGTTCTCTGTAGAAATATACACAAAAACACTTCTCCATGCACCTCAGACGTAGTCAAAACCTACTAGAAACTGACTCCAGCTCGTCATTAAGGTTGTGAATGTGGTTTAGGACACAGTATGACTTACTGTGAGCTAGAAAAAAGGAGCAAAACTTCACCATGTTTCTGAACAATGCAGGAAACTTTTTTAGTCCCATAATGAGCAGTGCTCATGTAGAATCAGTTTTTTGGGTTAAATCCAACAGCAGCCTTGATGTGGCCTGAAGTTCAGTCATACTGTGTCCTAAACCACTTGGGCAAGTCTGAGAGAAGGTTGAGAGACGTGTATAACTAAGAAAGACGACTGATTTTCTGACCCGCGTCTGTTTGGATCAGTTTTCCTGTTCGGTTTGTACCTGGCAGGAGGAGAGAGAAGGTGAGGAGATGGTTGACACTGTAACACACACTCCGCAACCCCTCGGCATCGTCCTTGCTGCAATGTCACGCTCCGAGGAGAATGATCATCTCACAGGCAGGAGCTGAACCCAAGCAGTGTGAAGCCTGTTCTGTAGCAGCTCAGGTTTAAATGAAGCACCAGCATTAGAAGAGCTGCAGAGAACAGCACTGTGGGTACGGCAGTTTTGATTGGTCAGTGTTGGGGGAGCGCTCATGTCATCTCTGTGGGACGATCATTTTGTGCAGTAACAGAACGACAGATGATTAGATCCGGGTTATTGTTTCATCTTTATGCTGCTGTAGAGATACATGAACTCCACCCCTGATAATTAGCATTCAAACCTTTCTACATTCAGATTCTGGAAAAAATCGTTATTTATTATTTATGTATCTATTTATGTATTTAAATTCAAATGTTATTTGTCACATACACAGTATGATGTGTAGTGAAACGCTTTTTGCGACCACCCGTGACCTCCAGTTACATAACACAAATTAAAAACAATTTAAAAGCAATTTAAGAGCAAACAACAATAAATAGAGCACAATAGAGAAATGAAGAATATAAGGGATATAAAACCTTAACAAACCTGTACAAAACCTATATAAAAACCCTACCGAACCTTATCAATTGACTCATATCATGTTAGCATGTAGTCTGATTACATGCTAAATCGCACGCAGTCATGCTTAAACATGTTATAATAAAAACATTCTCAATGGCACGCAAAGCTTCCATCTGAGATGAAAAGTAGTTGACTTGTCTATTATCTATGTTGTTTTTTTTGGGCAATGTTTGGGCGAATCAGTCTTTTGATGAACAGGATCCTCTGTTGGGGAACACCCTTTCTAAAAATACTATATCATATTTCTTGAAATGTGCTGGTTTTCTGAATGAACCTGTGAGCCCATAAATTAGGGTTGAGTGGTCGGACTGTCAGGAGGGAGGACTGGGACGTAGCCCGAGGACACAGACGTGTGTAAATGAAGCTAAAGTAACAAGCTTGAATTGACTGAGGAATCCATTGTGAAGTCCATCTTCTGTACAAAGCCCATTGTTCCTTATACCTTTAGTTTAAATGAGAGGTGTGTCTGACCATCTCCCCATCTCCCTGCTGCCTCTCTCTCTCGCTCTCTCTCTATCCCTCTCTCTTTCTCTCTCTTCCTGTCTTTCTCTCTCTCTCTCTCTCGCTCTCTCTCTTTCTCTCGCTGTCTCTCTCTCTCTCTCATTCTCTCGCTGTCTCTCGCTCTCTCTCTCTATCCCTCTCTCTTTCTGTCTTTCTCTCTCTCTCTCTCTCACTCTCTCTCTTTCTCTCGCTGTCTCTCTCTCTCTCTCGCTCTCTCTCATTCTCTCGCTGTCTCTCGCTCTCTCTCTCTATCCCTCTCTTTTTCTCTTCCTGTCTTTCTCTCTCTCTATCCCTCTCTTCCTGTCTTTCTCTCTTTCCCTCTCTCTATCCCTCTCTTCCTGTCTTTCTCTCTTTCTCTCGCTGTCTCTCTCTCTCTCTCTCTCTCTCTCTCTCTCTATCCCTCTCTCTTTTCCTGTCTTTCTCTCTCTTTCTCTCTCTCTATCCCTCTCTTCCTGTCTTTCTCTCTCCCTTTCTCTCTCTCCCTTTCTCTCACTCTCTCTCTCTTCCTGTCATTCTCTCTCTCTCTTTCTCGCGCTCTCTCTCTCCCTGTCTTTCTCACTCTCTCTCTCTCTTTCTCTCCCTCTCTCTCTCACGCTCTCTCTCTATCCCTCTCATTCTCTCTCTCTCTCTTTCTCACGCTCTCTCTCTATCCCTCTCTCTTTTCCTGTCTTTCTCTCTCTTTCTCTCTCTCTATCCCTCTCTTCCTGTCTTTCTCTCTCCCTTTCTCTCTCTCCCTTTCTCTCACTCTCTCTCTCTTCCTGTCATTCTCTCTCTCTCTTTCTCGCGCTCTCTCTCTCCCTGTCTTTCTCACTCTCTCTCTCTCTTTCTCTCCCTCTCTCTCTCACGCTCTCTCTCTATCCCTCTCATTCTCTCTCTCTCTCTTTCTCACGCTCTCTCTCTATCCCTCTCTCTTTTCCTGTCTTTCTCTCTCTCTATCCCTCTCTTCCTGTCTTTCTCTCTCCCTTTCTCTCACTCTCTCTCTCTTCCTGTCATTCTCTCTCTCTCTCTCTCTCTCTCACTCTCTCTCTCTTCCTGTCATTCTCTCTCTCTCTCTCTCTCTCTCTCTCTCTCTCACTCTCTCTCAGTAGTGTTATAGTGAAGAACTGTAGGTAATTGTATCTACAGTATAAAAACAGTCAAGTTTACTATACAAACAAAGTATCAAACAACCTAGAATTGTTTTCCTAGATTTAGTCTTTAATGTTGATGACATAATAGTAGTACATTTGGAAATATATCTTTTCTTTGGGAAGAAATTATCTGAAAAAATATAATACGTGAAGTTGTTTGACCATTGTATTGTTTCCGATTCTGACTCAGTAAACTTCTCTAGAACGAAGCATTTCACATCAAACCACTTTGAACGACTTCACAGCCATTTAATTATTTAATAATGTTGAGAAATTCCCTTTGATTGGTTAATGAATTGTAAGATTAATGAAAGCAGATGAGCTAGTTCAGTACAATCGAAATGTATTATAGTATTTTAGTATGATCAAGCATTTCTGAGGATTTCCATGATTTGTTTTGGAACCCAGAGACTGCTAAGCTAACAGTAGCATTACAGCAATGCTAGACAAAGGACCTTTATTTTAGAAACTTAAATTTTTTTTACATTTCTGGAACTTTCCTTTTCATCCTGATCGCAGTGAATAAATTAAATGCTTGGACACAGAAGAAAAAAACCTCATGTGTGATGGCAGCAGGGCTGAGAAAAGCCTGTTCAGTGATTGGGTGAACTCACTCTCTCACCGATTTGCCTACGTGTGTACATTCACTACACAGCCAATTGCGTAATGACAGGATTTGCATTTTTCACTGCCTGATTTTTCCAGGATTCATACACACAAACTAACATGGCTAAAATAAACTAAATTATTATACACTTTAAAAATATTAAAACAACACAAAAGTTCTTTAGAATGTTAGGATCATTAAAAAGAAGGACAAATAAAACCACCTACACCTTGGCTAAAAATCTACCATCAAAATGCAGAAGAAAATGGGCCACAAGAAATATGAATATCAATAGTTGTAAATATTATTGGTCAGGCACAAAAACATCTGTACTGAAAGCGTACACCCCACCCAAGTCCCCAAAACGTCCGGCCTTCTCTCTCTGAATGGATTCATTAGAAAATGTCAGTGAGGTACAGGTGAGGTGAGGGGGCTTTTATTCTGTAACAAAGAGTGGGAAACTGAGTCATGTGACTGGGATGAATAAATCAAGTTTTATAAACGGTCAGCTGTTCATAACTTCTACTGTTAAGACTCCATTTAAAGGAACGCTCCACCCAATCTCCATCTACTGCATCCACAGTGTAGGGGTGATTGTTACAGAAAATAATTACAAACAATCTCCTACTACCCACAGACTCCAAATACAATTATAGATGAATGTATGTGCTATAGACAGATTAAGATGAAATATGGCATAAATAAAATATTAACAGGAGCGAGAAAACTCCTGGGAATTTGATCTGTAATTTACTAGATATGAAGGTTGAATTGGAATTGTAATAAACTGAAAGTACAAAAAAAGACCACACACCATATGATGCCATATCTCCATGTTTTACCAATGTAAAAATAATATTACAAAAACAATGATAAAGATAGTCATATTTCTCCATAGGGGTCCACCATGCCAGGGCAAAAAACAAAATGAAAATGCTTGATGCCCCCAGTGCCATGCTCCCAACCATCTAACTGCATCATCACACAGCGTCAATCCTTACGATCCACAGAAAACGTGGCAATATATTGTACACACACACACACACACACACACACACACACGGTGAAATCCCACTGAAACCGAAGGGAAACAGCAAGTGAGGCTCTGGATTAAATCAGTATTAATTTACCAACTTGTTTGAGTACCATGTGATTGCTGTGGGCACTTGTACAAAGAATGTACCAGGATCTCAAAAAGGTTTATAATCACGTGCATATATTCACACACACACACACACACACACACAGATCACCTGTTCACCTAAATTCCAACAAACTAATCACCCTCTGCTTCTCAATCAGTTATGTTGCAGAATCTTTTCACCTGAATAATCTTCACACATTAAACCTCCTCCTCCTCCTCCTCCTCCTCCTCCTCCCGACCTCAGTGAATCACTCAGCGTCTGCAGATGAGGCTCAACGTCATCGTCCAAGCCTCAAAACTCACACAGAACTCATTCTGCTAAGTGCTCAGCCTCCACGCAGAAAAAAGAACGTTTCCACAAATAAAGCTGGAGTCTGTTCAACTCTAATCAAACTTTACCGAGACGCGCCAACCGAACGCTGGGCACACAACGGGCAGCAATATCCCTGATAAACCGCAATCTGAATATGAGACCTTTACCAGAATAAAAGATACAAACAGAAGATACAGAAGATACAGAAGATACTGAAGATATAGAAGAAATAGAAGATACTGAAGATACTGAAGATACAGAAGATACAGAAGATACTGAAGATACTGAAGATACAGAAGATACAGAAGACACTGAAGATACAGAAGATACAGAAGATACAGAAGACAGAAAAGAAACAGAAGATACAGAAGATACAGAAGATACAGAAGATTCAGAAGATACAGAAGATACAGAAGATACAGAAGATAGAAAAGAAACAGAAGATACAGAAGATACAGAAGATACAGAAGATAGAAAAGAAACAGAAGATACTGAAGATACAGAAGATACTGAAGATACAGAAGATACAGAAGA
>JBBIGC010185107.1:0-14309 GCA_037576955.1 Lepidarchus adonis | reverse complement strand
CTATTATATATACATATATATATATATATATATATATATATATATATAAATAGTAACTTTTTTTATTCTGTAAATTATTCTTCTTTATGCTTTTTTGTGCTTTTCTCATATATATATATATATATATATATATATATATAAAAATCGATTATTAAATATCATCATATTGCCCAGCTTTAGTGTCCCCTTATTTGATAAGGAACTAATGGGCCGCCCCAAACCCAATACAGTACATGTTTAAATCTGTGTTTGTGTGTGTGTGTGTGTGTGTTTGTGTGTATATATAATTTTTTTTTGTGTGTGTATTTTTGGGGGAGATAGGGCTTCACTGTAAGTGTACAGTGCACAATGGAAACGTTGACTGAATCAGGGTCAGACTCCAAACCAGTTCAGCTGTATAGGGATGAGGGCCACACCCGGCCCCATGCCTACACTCACCTGACAAAGGGCCTTTACAAAAGCCAGGCTGCCAAAGTGGGTCAATAGGAGCTGTAATGACATGTATTTGTAACTGATTATGATCTGATTAAAGGACCTTTGTACCTGTTCGTTCTCTGTGCTCTACTGAATCTGCACAATCAGAGCAGAGGAGGTGTGGAAAACAGGGATGAGACAGTATCAAAACATCGCTTAGGAAATACGTCACCAAAACGATCGCTGGAGAAGTGGAAACGTCAAAAAGCGCAAACATACTCTCAGTCCATTTCACTATAGATCTTAGCCAATCACAGTTGGCCTTCTCGAGTTGCCCCGTCCAATCACGTGTGCCGTCACCTCCCTTCACTCTGGTTTTAGTGGGAGTTCTAGGTCACTGCTTCCTGCCGACTCTACTCCATGTGCAGTAAAGCACTTTATATATGAGGAGTGTGTGTGTGTGTGACTGTGGCACAGGTGTGTGTTTTACCTGAGGAGGAACTCCACACAACATGTCCCAGGTGCCATATTGGCCGCGAGCCTGACGGAAGAGCCGCACGGCATCAGTGAAGGCTGGAGTCTGCACCTTGGACTCCTCGGATAAACCTGAGAGAGGGAGCGAGAAAGAGAGGGACAGAGATAGGGAGCGAAGTGGGAGAGCGAGTGGGGAAAAGAGAGAAGGCGGGGCAAGAAAGAGGGAGAAAGGGGGAAAGCAAGAGAGGGAGAGAGAAGGAGTGAGGGAGAGCGAGGGAGCAGGAGAGAGGGGGAGATGGAGCAAGAGAGAGAGAGAGCGAGTGGGGAAAAGACAGAAGGGGGGCAAGAGAGAAGAGAAGTTAAGTAACAAGAAATAATTTTTGCTTTGTTTTCGTGTGTGTGTGTGTGTGTAACTGAAACAGGTTTTTATTTATTTATTTTTTACCAACACTCAACACCACACTTCCTACACATACACCCACACCCTTCACCACTCACACCCCACCCACATCCCCCTAACGCACACACACACCCCCACACACACTAAAACACTCACATGGTTACAGTCGACCAGAGCACAGAGGCCTTACAGCCCAGAAACTACGTTACACTCCACCCGATACTAATTACTGTTCATCTGCCCGTGTGCGGACAAAGCTGCTCTATATCCACAACCAGCTGACGTGTGTGTGTGATTGATTATAATGTGTGTGACACAGAGGGGAAGGAAGCTGGAAGCAGGCAGGGTGTGGGGGTTGGGGGTGTAGACAGGAAGTCCCCCAGTCTCTGTAGAACCACGTGTTTCTCGCTTTGGAGCGAGACATGGGCCCAACTGCCCCTCCACAAATGCTCCGCCCACTAATGCTCCGCCCACAAACACATTCCTCTATAGCGACTGAAGCAGAACGTTCAGAGTGAGGTAGTACCTCCAGACCGTGTGTGAGAGAAAGTTCATACAGATTACATAATACAGGGTTAATGAGACACACACACACACACACACACACACACACACACACACTTCTCTAACCATTAAGCCACACACACACACCTCTCTAACCATTAAGCCACAGACACGTACACACACACACACACACTTCTCTAACCATTAAGCCACAGACACGTGCACACGCACACACAGTATCTCAAAATAGTGAGTACACCCCTCACATTTTTGTAAATATTTCATTACATTGTATCAGTGTCATATCTTCAGTGTCTTCCCATGAAAAGATATAAAGTAGTTAGTGTATTAATGTATTAATTAAGTGACATTAATATCTAAACCACTGCCAACAAAAGTGAGTACACCCCTAAACAAAAATGTCCAATTTCCTTTCAAATTTGAATATGCCCCATGACCATTTTCAATAAAAAGAAGTTGTTAATACTACTACTAATAAGAATATAAAATTAAATATTAAATATATTGTAATTGCCAGTTTGCAAGCTCTGCATCGTCAGAAATAATTGGGCCTTTTAAGAAGTCATTTCTTAAATCCACTAACGGTTTTCACAAAGATTCTGACGTTCAGCAGTGTTTTCTTATTTGGAATTTGACCACCGGTAACAATCAACACTCACTCAAGAGCACACTTGCATTAGAGAGGAATCCAATGCTTTTTAAAAGACTTTCATTTTCTTAAATTTGTTCCTGGGAAAAAGTAATAAACTGGTGAAAAGGGTTTTTGTGCTTTACTGACAATTTTTGAATTGAGTTTATGTTGGATATAATTGGATAGCGTTAAAATTTTAGCTTTTTCAATTAAAAAATTATACTCGATTATACTTGATTTCAATATAAAAATAATTGTTCAGTCCTAATGCATTTACACCTCTATGACTTTGCAGGGAAGCTGGAGCTGATCCCAACTGACTACGGGCACAAGGAAGGGTTCACCCTGGACAGGAGGCCAACCCAACACAGGGCAACACCGAGACAGACGACCACCAACCAATCAACCATGAGAACACGGGGGGCGCTCCTACACTCCACACAGAAAGGCACCTCAGGCCGACCCAGGGATCGAACCCAGGACCTTCTTGCTGTGAGACAGCATTAACTTTGAGCTCCTGACCTGGAAAACTGCTTCATAATGTGTATGAACGGGTGAATTGGGGTTAAAATAGTGTCGCCCATGTAGGCCCACTAGCATCCACAAGTCCCTTAATCTTCAACACTACAAACATCAGACCTCCACACTCATTCTTTTTTCTCAAATACTAAGCAAAAGCCAGACCACTTCTTTACTCCCCCCTTTTCTTTCTCACGCCCATGGTTCAATGCAGAGGCATTTGCACTATTTAAGCCATTTCCTCTGAACATTTACAGAGTTCCTGCCATTCGCTCCTTCTCAAAAGCTTTACTGTGACCTCCACTGCTCATTAAAAAGGGCTCACTGTGTCGGGATACTACATCTTTTTAGCATTGCAGCTGCATTCCTGCTTAACTGTGCCACTCGTAACCTGATTGTGGGAATTCCAAAGAATTTCTTTAAGCAAGTTCCCTTCAAATTGGTTTTTTTTAGGTTTTATGGCTGTGGCAGGGGAAATTAATTACCATTACATACCAGACATTATTGGGACGCCAGTTCGAAGGCACAGTGTCACAGGAGTCTAAAACTAGCACTAATGAGGAAACACCAAGCCATAATTCTGCTCCATGCTGCACTGACAGCAATAAATAGCAGCCATGGCCTAATGGTTGGAGAACAGAACATGCAACCAGAGATTTGCTGGCTCAGTCTGCAGGACTGGTACGGAAAATGTGGGAGGGGTGAGTGGGTGAGTAAACAGTACTTTTCCCCCTCCCACATCCACAGCTGAAGTCGCCTTGTTGCCCCCTGGGTGCAGATAGCTGCAGCCCAATGCTCCTGCCCCAGCTGTATGTACACGGGTGTCAGGGATGGGTTAAATGCAGAGGACAAATTCACTGCTCATTGTTCAAAGTGTATGACTGACATAATCTGAATAATAAAAATCTGTAGTTTGGTTTGGAACCAGTCAATTTGTATAGTTCAAGTGGCCGGCTACCCCTCTGGCTCTTCTATTTAGCTATGCTGTCACAGCCAGTCTTGTCAGAGTTGCTTTTTACAACAAACATACATAAACACATCCCTGACGATATGGGAGTTCTGCAAAAAAAAAAGAAAGAAAAAAAGGCAATTAACCCTCCCAAAACTAGCCAATTAGCATAGAGTCTAAAGTTGGTTTCTTTAGTTTTTGCACTGGACATCCACACATGGTACAGCTATCGACAGCATCCATGGAGCAGTGTAGTGGGAACTAAACATGTCTTGACCGATCAACTACATTTGGTGTAGTGGAAAATTCTTGTAATATGAATAATGGCTACTGATAAGAATTCTTTAGGGAAGCAAAAGCTGGCTAACTTGGAAAGCATGAGTACATTTTACATGTTTGGCTGGAGCTCCATGTCAAATCCCTGGGTTGGGACTTAAACCAACAACCTTCTGAGAGAAAGGTCCAAACTGTCCCCACAGCCCAATTTGCCTATTATGCACATTGAATGATGATATACATACCACAGCAGTTTAGTACGACGGGCACAATGCGTCACATTACCTACTGTTAATGTGGTTTATGATCCTGTATGACATACTATTGTCAATACAAATCTACAGACTAAATTTAGTTATACTCTTAACCAAAAGTAGAGGAAAGTGCTCAGCTACGGCATGTGGTTTGTGTGATGGTGGGATAGAAGCTTTTTTTGTGTTTGGTAGCCACATTGGGTATGTTTGAAATGACAAATTATGCTTTCACTACTTTGGAATTAAGAAAAAAATATTTTTGGCTAAACTATTTGAGTAAACATCACTGAACTGTCAAACCCATCAAACCCATCAGGTGTAAGGTGTAAGGCATTGGGCTTTGAATATAAAACTTCTCTCCCATTATCTTCAAGAGAACACTTTCCCAGAGATTGCTTTTTGGAATGTCACACGCATTCCAGCAATAACAGAACCCCACGTCCAGCTCAGATCAACCGCTGAGCGAGTCCAGCCCAGCCTGACCATTCTGGGATGGCCTCTTATCTCTGGAATATGCTCCCTCCTGTGCATGTTCCTCGCAGATTGAGTTACAGGTCACTTTCTTTGGTGGAGAGCAGATAGAGATGGTGCAGTTTAATTGATTTGACATGGAGCTCCAGCCAAACATGCAAAATGTACTCATGCTTTCCAATTTAGCCGGCTTTCGCTTCCCAAAAGAATTCTTATCAGTAGCCATTATTCATATTACAAGAATTTCCCACTACACCAAATGTAGTCGATCGGTCAAGACATGTTTAGCCAGTGCATACAACATTTGCGCCAGTGCAAAACTAAACAAGCAGAGTTCAGATGCCAATGTAGTTTATTAACTGAGGCTCATGTACATGAATATGATGCACTCCATACATCACCCAATGGAGAGTCCATTAAAAAAATATTTTTTAAATAAAGTGTGGCAAATATTTTTGTAATTTTTTCAAAATCTCAAAAAATTTCAGCACAAGCAAAGCAATTTAATTTATTATCCCAACAACAAAACCTATATGTATCTTCTGAATTTTTATGTTAATAAATGACTAAAAAAGTGCCTTTCATCAGAAATGGTTACAAAAGATGCTTAATGCCTTAGACATCAATTGAAGTGAAAGTGACCATTTGTCATTTGTCAACACACCCCATCACACAAAGTGCACCATAACAAAATGCGACCTCTGCATTTAACCCATCCACGCAGCAGACAGCGAAAAACAGAACCCAGGGTGCAGAGTAGTGGGATGGTACCTTAGTGGTGCCTGGGCTGAGACTTGAACCTGCAACCTTCTGATAACAAGGGCAATGAACTAAATTTGCTATAGTTTAAGCCCAATCCTGCACAGCTTGTTAATTCTGCTCCACAAATATGTATAAACCTCACGATTAACAGGCGAGGTGTGTTTGAGAAGGGAAACCACCAAACTGTGCTAGACTCTAGCCCTCCAGGACTGGAGTTGGGGAACCCCACTTTAGATGCCTCAGATGTTCGGTTGCTACCATCACCACTGACACTACAATTCTTCTGTATCAACGGCAAATCACTCTAAAAGGACTTTGAAAAAACAGTGGAATCCCACAGAAATTCAATGGCCAGGTGAACATTTATCATAGAACACTTTCTACATCAACAACCACTTAGAAACCTTTATTTTTTAACAGTGCTGAGACAACAAACAGCTTTCAAAAATTTGAAGGAACGGTCATGTTATGTGGCCAAAGTCCATGCCTGACTCCACATGGCCCAAACACTGCCTCTAGTTTTATTTTTTTTTTACTGTTTAAGTTCACTTAAACATTATTATTAAACAGTAATACTTAAACAGTATTACATTTGCAATGAAAAATGATAAAACAATAAAATAAGGAAGGGGGCAAATACTTTTTCACAGCACTGTACGTGTGCCTGCAAATGAAGATAAAAAATTAACAGGTGCGCTTAAGCAGCAAATGACTCATTGTGTGTAAATATACTTCATTTTCACCATCAGTTATTAAACAATTATTCTAAGAATGACTTCCCAAATATAATTACTGAACATAAAGAAGGCAGCAATCCTCCGCCAACACCCTCGATGTTACAACATGCCAAAAAAAGGAAGTTGCATCATTGGGGTGGACAAAGTCATAATTAAAGTGCCCGTCATTTATGATACTCTTCACTGAAAACAACAATACTATGGAGACAAGATAGAAAACAAAGGATTTTCTTTGTATTGCTGCATAAAAGAATTCTTCATGCTCTAGTACGTTAGACAATGTCCCTTTCAGAATATCAGTGATAAATTGATCAAAGTTTCCATTATCACAGTATTTGAGCACATACTGTAAAAAAATTGATCATATTAGCGTCGGTATTACATTGGAGTTCATGTTGTTTACCTAAAGTTTAACATAAAACCACAAATAATGATGAATTTAAATGATTTAAACTGAATTTACAACAAGGGTTGGTGGGAAGCTGCCAACCTTGATATATGGTACTTCTATCGTCAACAATTACTTCTTAAATGACAGAAATTGTAGTTATTGTAGTTATTAAAGAAGGTAGTTTTTTTTTTATTGCAGTATATAATGGTGGGCTGCCACATATAAATATATTAGTGATGAACATCCAAATATTCCAAATCTTTTGGAAAAAAAGTAACTAGAATTATGTTTAAATGGAAAAAAGAAAAAATCAAAAAAAAAAAAAAAAAAAAATCACACAAATCTGTTTCATTTGGTCATGGATTCTGTGCAAAGGTCTAATGGTTTAAAGCCATTTCTCTCAGCATTGAGTCTTTCTGCAGTGAGAACACAATTGAACATTTGAGTAAAAGCAACAGTAAAGCAGTGAAAGGATCAAGAGATGTTGTTAGCTGGTTAGAACAACATCGGTTTTGTTCCAGATCTTCTCTCCAGGCCTCCAGCCATTGCATTGACATGTGAAACTCCAAAAGAACCTGATATAACGGTAGGAAACACTGACTGAGGCCAAAAGCAGGAATTTGATGTCAACTACCGATAACAATGGGCTTCCATGATCTGGAAAATGGTGAAGCAACACATTGACAAAGTCAGTTTTTACTGTGTTATTGTCTTCAATTATACTAATATTAATGTTTAATGGAGAAGTCTCGGGTGCCTAAGACTTTTGCACAATACTATACAGCTCAACAAGTATGTAAATTGAGCCACTGGGTTCGATCGTGAACCTCTTGAATGGACCACCATAAATGCATGGTCACCTGTGAGGAACAGTCTTACTGTAAATGTAGAACCAGCCTAAATTCGATCCCACGTCTCTGAAAAGAGGAACCGTTCATTCATCTTCCCAGCAGTGTCTTCAGAAACGCGTTATCAAGACCAGAAAACTCAACACACTTTCCCTTTCCATGGGCAAACATACACCACTGCAGCCGCAGATGGTTTCCCCTGACCAACCAGCAAGTCAACGTCATCAAAGCTTGAGAGCTGTCTTCCAGATATAAACCAAATGAAAGCCTAACAGCATTAAATCTTACTTAAAACTCCTGAGCACTCTCGAAGGCTCACCTTATATGGTCAAAAGCCTGATCTGAAAATAGTCCCTTGATCGTCTAAAGATGTGGTGCATGAACTTAGCTACGTTAGCCATGTGGCTACTGAAGTTCAGGCAATGTATGTGACTAGGATTGTGCTCGTGTGGTTTCTGGCACTGTATGCATGAATTTTGTCAATTTATGTAGATAATGCAATGTTTCACAGTGAAAAAAATGTTTTTTCTGTTTATGCTTTAAAAAAAAAAAACCCATCCCATCCCTCTGTCCACAAGTAGATGCAAAACAATCTCAAATGCAGTTGAAACGATGCCAAAGCAACAGGTGGTGATATAACCCTAAACCGTATAGCACAGTTAGCCAATCAGAAACCTTGAAAATTTGTTAATACGTGGAGATGAGGCTAAAATTCATGGAAAACCCTACATTTTCAAAAGAAAACCAATATGTGAACAAGGCCTAGACCATGTTGTGCTGAATAAACTAAATTTGAATTTAACTTCAGTCAACAAACATTCACACATTTTAAAAAACGCTTATTCATTTTGGGTCATGGGGAAGCTGGAGCCGATCCCAGCTGCCTACTAGCCAGGGCAAGGAGGCCAACCCATCAACAAAAAGACCATTCACTCACACACACCATAGCCCATCAACCTGAACCACAAGCTTTTGGACAGTGGGAGTGGTGTTTCTGGGGTCACAGAACATGCAAGGCCTTCTGACATGTTTATAAAGCTGACTTACTGCAAGCTGTTCTCATTCTTCAAACCATTATGCGTAGCGTCTCAACATATGCCTGATCATAAACAAAATGCATCCGCTTCAAGGTCGGAAACAGAATAATTATCCAATTTACACACATACGAACTTACATCACATCACCTGATTGACTCTCCAAACTGCCAGGTCATCCAGACTCAGTTTTAACCAGATTTCAGTTGGTGCCACAGGTTTTGATGGTTACACACCCATTGAAACGCCCATCAGGATTCAAAGCCAGGACCCTCTTGCTGTGAGGCGACAGAGCTAACAAGCTACACACTCGTGTCTTTGCTAAGTCGGCTAACTGTATGTTTGGCTTTTTGATGAACTATTCATTAACAGGACAGTATGACCCTTATAAGTCATTGCTTAATGCTAACACGCGTTCCCCTCACTGCCGCCTCCCACCCAGGCAGCACGAAGGCCCAGCTGTGACCACTCAGAATCTGAACTCCAGCAGAGAGAGAGAGAAAAGCAACTTACAGAGCCATTAAGCCTCCTCCCACAGATACAGTACGACAGATGGGATAAGACAGCGTAATTATATCCAGGAGGCTCCAAGTCTCCAGTTTCAACAAGTCATAAAATGTAAGCATGTGTCTAATGCATGACCCAAGAGCATTCACATGTTCCCACAATGCAGGATAAACAATGTCTGCTTTAACATAATGTGCTTAGGTTGTGAATGGGGTAGACACTACGGCAAATTATTTGGCGAAATATCTAGATTTTCTTTTGCAATTGAAATTTTTAAATGTTCAACCTTTTGTAATTAAATTTAATTTTCTTTAACAATTTTTTCTTTACTTTAAAAAGTTTTTTTTCCAGACTAGAGCACTAATCCCTGTAAATAGCTTTCATTTTTGTATTTTAGCAATTTATGTATTTTAATTCTTTTAAAAATACGTTTGCTACCCATTTCTTAAAAATAAATAAATAAATAAACAGTAACAATAAACAGAATTTTATATTAAATATATAATATAAAAATACTAATAAATTAATATTTTATTTTACTGTTTCATGTAGGTTACATAAGTTCTGCGTAGTTACTGTTCAGTTCATCACATTTCTGAGATTATACAGTGGTTCTGTGACTGAAGGGTCATTAGTTTGACCCCTGCTACAATGGCGACCCTTAACTCCAGGTGTGTGTGCTCACTGCCTCAGATGAGAAATGCAAATCTCAGGCATTAAAGTATAATTAAAAATATATAAATAAATGAAATCTAAACTGACCAGCTTGCCCCAAAATTCCACAATAACCCCGCCCTGCTTGTGCATTTAAAGAAACAGCTCTATGCATTTAACACAACTACAGGTTCAGGCTTGTTTCTCAAAATAACTGAATAATCCGTTTCCTGTCATTCGCCGTGAGTGTGGGGGAGGTCATTTGGGAAAATTTCTCTGTAACAATAACGAACAACACCGACACACAGCATGTGATGAAAACCATGAACTAGTGTCCAAACTATTAATATTCCTTCTTTCTGTACTGAGATTACAATGAAAAGCTATTTGTAAGAGAACATTCATATAACTGCTGTCAGACAAAAACCTTGTATCTCCAAAATGGCAAGTTTACAAGAAAAGCATAAAACGGTCTTAACTTATAATAGAGGTTCATGTAAAATGTGCTTTTTTTGGGCACTGGTTAGTACTGGCAAGAAGGTCCTGGGATCAATCCCCAGGTTGGCTCCAGATGACATCTCTCCTAGCGTTTTCTCCATTTTCCTCCCACTGTTCATAGGCTTGTGGTTTAAGTTGACTGGCTACTCTACATTGGCAATAGGCAAGTGTGTGTGAGTCTCTTGGTTGACCTCCTATCCAAGGTGAACTCTGCCTTGTGCCCATAGTCAGCTGGGATGATCCCTAGCCTCCCCACAACGCAAAATTGATAAGTCAATTGGAAAGCAAATTAATTAATTTAGGCTTGTTTCTGCTGCTTCATTCATTATTCATCATGTCGTTGCAAATTCTGTATTAAAAAACAAAATAAAAATAAATTATATTAAAATGTCATAAAAATGGTCCAAAATGACTTTATTCACTCACATTAAAGAGGATTTACCCCCGAGGTCTCCAAAGTAGCACAGTATTTGCCCCATCTCTGAGAGAGGGCAAGTCTGATGGTGCCACAGCCATACATGGTGCCAACTCCACCACTCAACACTCCCAGTATTGCTAATAGGATGCGATTTCAATAAAGCCTTTAAAAACTTCAGGTTACTCAACTTTACATTAAAAATAATTGTTTATAGTCTGGCCTTCTTATAAACTAAACCAATAGTAACAGCACAATTCATACCACAACTTACTCAACCACCCTTAAAGTGTGGGTGGCATCTCAGTCACCCTGCTTCTCCTATAGCCTTGAGCTACAGAATTCTTTCTGCTCTCTAGCCTGTGAAAAGAATGCTCTTCACCACACCCAACGCGCCAATCGCATTTCCGATTTGATAAACGGCTGTCAAAAAGAGTCTGCTGTCTGAACACATTGCACCGATTAATCAAATGTGCCTGATGATTGTGTTGATAATGTTGATGGAAAAGGTTGTGATGATTAGACTGATGAGTTGTTGGCACAGGACCCGTTTCACAGCATTGACATAAAACACGAGGCTCAACCGAAGAAGACGCAAGCATACAGAATTGCGGTGAGACAAAATATTGATATATCTATATAGAATTGATACGCCGACTGCAATATCGATATTTAAATGGATAAATATTCTCTGCCAATTTGACTCACAGGTGTCACTACTACTTCTCTCCTCTGGGAGACGCTGCTCGACTGAGTGTAGGAGACTTGGATGAACTTTGCAACAGGCAGATACAGTAGAACAGGTAGAGAATAGGGCTGAGATGCCCCAGCCACATTTAAATCTAAATTCTGTTTGGCTGTTAGAACATTGAAGGAACAGAGGGTGGATTATTTTGTAACGGCAGTATCACCGCGCGTTTCTTTCCTGCACTTCTTTCATAGCATTTGGATGACTCTACACCCAACTCGTCAAGGTGAGTAAACACATCACTAGAGTGCTTTTATAAAAATCGAAAAAGACTCAGGATCCGAGTGTGCAGAATTGTGCGTCCCCGCTAATGTCTAGTGTTTGCTGAACTGTCCTCAACAATAATTTAGATCAGAGAAGAAGAGTATCTCTCCATAATTTGTCAGATATAAACACTGTTAAAACTAGCGCTGTAGCGGAAGGCACGTTTCATGGGGAGCAATGAACTGTGTAGTGTTTGACAATGTAGTGTTTGATGCGAGAAAATGGGTGGAAAGAGTGGTTTGATTGTTAGCATGATGCTAGCTCAACTTGCCAAGTGACAAAGGGGAACAGAAGTGAAGCCCTGAAGCTAAAGTAGCGATTTCTCTGCTTCCGACCTCAGTCACAAAGCAAATATGGGAAAAGTGACAATAGCATTGCAGTTGCTTATGTAAATTATTAACGCAGCCCTGTGTCTTATATTGCTACGTCGTTGTTGTGCGTTATATCAATTATCGTAGAATCACGATATCGTGATATCATTATCGTGGACTTCGTATCTCGTATCGTGAGATACCCTGTGATTCCCACCCTTAATACGTAAAGTCTGTCAAACGTCTGGAGACACCAAAAATGTTGACATCATGAAGGGGGTAAAGTATGACCATGGTGGGAATAAAGCATATGAAGACAAATGAGAAATGAATGACAGGGCTTTTTCAATTAGACAATCCATTGATGTACAGACGAATCAAACCATTAGCAATTTAACCAATCACAATCAAAAAAGCTGGTTTACATTCCAACATGGTGGCCTAGTTAACACCTTGCCTCCAGGACCAGAGTGGAACACCCCTGCCCACACTTGATGCAGACCTGTTTCCTTAAAGTATTTCAAAGAAAATATGGTAATTCATGCTAAATCTATTAAAACAGTCGTCTCCATTCCCGACAGACCGTATACTTTCCCCAGGTCCCCGTGTTGTGTAAATGGACGCTGGGGTCACTCACCGTTGTTGGCATGTCTGACACAGTCCTGAAACACAGCGTTCCACTTTTGCTGCTCTTTCTCTGTGGCCATGCAGAAGTAGTGATGACGTGCGTAAGGATGCCAGAGGATTAGTGGGAACTGTGACGCACATTTCAGGAATGGAGCGCTGCCCGCTTTGGCTTTCACACCTGAGGAACACACACAGACCTGCATGAGCCAATGACCAAGCGGATCTGCACCCAGATGTGGAATGAATCATCCCTCACCACAAGAAAGTGGCCAGTGGAGGGGTCACAACTCCAACAGCTGTAGACCAACGTTTATGCTATGAACTCCTGCAACAGGAAATCTACCTACACATCTTTGACGCCCAAACTTAGCTATGGAGCTAATAGTGGTGGAACCGTTAATCAATCTGTTTCAATGGATCAATCAATCAATATAGCACGATCCAATGTATTTTTGTGGCACATTATTTTTAAAAAATTTAATTAAAGCATTAATTGCACATTTTAGTTTATTTAACCATGTGCAGCTGCTTTAGCTTATGATTAGATCACTGTATTAGCTTAATAAAATGTTAAGAATAATACATTTCTACTGCTGAACCCAGTATGAGAAATGTTAGGATTGTTGGAATCGAATAATGATGAAAATTATGATGTACAGGCTAATACAGCCAACTAGCAAGAAAAGCTAATGCTAAACATCACTGACCAATGGTACGGTAAAGTGGTCAGCACCGTCACCCCACAGCAAGAAGGTCCTGGGTTCTATCTCCTCGTGGCCGATTCGTGGGTTTCCTCCGGGTGCTCCGGTTTCCTCCCACAGTCCAAAGGCTTGTGGCTAGGTTGACTGGCTAATCTAAATTGCCCATAGGTTTGAGTGTGTGTGTGAATAGCTGACTGTCTTTGTGTTGAACTCCTGTCCAGAGTGAACCCTGCCAACTGGAATCGGCTTCAGCTTCCCCATGAAATTAAGCTAGAATTATCCGGTTTATTGTAAGCTCTGACTCAAATTTTAAGCTCCACTTTTCAAGCATTTGGCTATTTTGATGATGCATGTCATTTTTGTAATGCAGTTAAACTTCCTGTATGAAATGTGCTATATCAAAATGATATTTATAAATATATAACATATAAATATATAAATTATATCAAAAATTTCTTTAAAAAAACGTGGGAAAAGTATGTTTCACAGCTAAAAACATTAACACACAACTTTAACTCTGAATTCTTTATCAACAGACCCCATCGGTGGTAAAGAGGAAAAACATTTTTTAAATAATACTTATTATTTAAAACTATTTAATACTTAATCCCACCACCTCTCCTTTTTCCCTCCTTTCATATCTACCAGTCCCAGACTCACCAACGAGGCTTGACTCAAGGAGCTCCAGGTACTTCTCCATGGAAGTCAGAACTTTATACCCAGCGCAGTTTATGGTTCCTTTGGGTTGGAGACCTCGATCATGAGCCTGATCAGAGAGAAATGTGAACACAGTCCCATCAGCACACACTTCAAAATACAATGTACTGTACTAATACTGCATCAGAGGGTGGAGGAACAATGTGTTCCAGCTCCACCTTTTCCTCCACATTGTGATCTC
>JBBIGC010185096.1:0-14310 GCA_037576955.1 Lepidarchus adonis | reverse complement strand
GCGGGAGGAAGTGTATGAACTGAGTAATCCTGTACCAGAGGAGCGTAGTGAGCGGGAGGAAGTGTATGACCTGAGTAATCCTGTACCAGAGGAGCGTAGTGAGCGGGAGCGAGAGTATGAACTGAGTAATCCTGTACCAGAGGAGCGTAGTGAGCGAGAGTATGAATGGAGTAATTCAGTGAGGTATGAAGCAGCAGATCCATGAAGGGCTTTAAATGTGAGGAGAAGCAGCTTATACTGAATATGATATGATATGAGGAGCCAGTGAAGTTTGTGGAGAATGGAGGTGATATATTCAGATTTTTTGGTGAAGGTGAGAACACGAGCTGCAGAGTTCTGCACGTACTGGAACCTGGTTAATGTTCTAGATGGGAGACCAAACAGCAGGGCATTGCAGTAATCAAGACGGGAAGTTATAAAAGCACGAACAAGTGTTTCTGCATCCTTCTGTGAAAGTGATGAGCGAACCCGAGATATATTTCTGAGGTGAAAAAAAAGGAGAAAAAAAAGACACTTTGATACAGTGATAAGTAGTCAGTGTACAGCTTGTACATTTGCTGTTCCCTCAAAATAACTCTGTCTAAACCCTTGGCAGCAAAAATGAATACACCCCTAAGTGAAAATGTCCAAATGTTTGTGTAAAACTTAAACTTATGAATGTTTACTTTTTATATTTAATATATACAACTGTTTTATGTTCTATAATACATGCATACAGTATGTTATTAAGTTGTGTTTGAAATACTTTATTTATATCAGTTTCATATTTAAAACTTTTTCAGTGGTGAAGAAGGTCTAAGCGGTTTGGGCCGTGTGTCGCCAGATTTTTATACCCCAGTTAAACAAGGAATCGTTGAAAGCGGCTTACAGCTCCTGAACACTTAGGCCAACTAATTAAATATGTGTGGTTTATTCCTATAGCACATTATCATACACAGAGGTCATTCAGTATGCTTTCCGGAATATAAAAGTAGAAATAAAGTTACGAGAAATAAAGGATCGATGTAGATTAGCCAGTCAGCTTAAACTACAAGCCCTTGGACAGAGGGAGGAAACCTGTGGCCGAACCCAGGACCTTGTTACTATGAGGCGGCAGTGCAAATGTGAAGAAACACTGGAAATATCTGAAGTAACAAAAACAAAAGCGTCGTTTCCCTTCACTGTACGTCTTTTATGACGATGTACACTACTGAATAACAACCCCCCCCAGATCTACTGCCCCCACAGCTCATTCTATCCTTTTTTAAGCTCCTGAACTGGGTGCGTTGGTGAGAAATAAAGGCTTTTGTGACAATGTTGAGGTACCAGATTGTGAAATGCGTGTAAAGGGCAACAATGTTTTCTCAAGGAACTCATGAAGAACCTGAAAGCTTATCTCTGCTATTTCTTGACGTGCCGTTCTCTTTCGGGCTGAAAAATGCACAGAGATGCCTGCAAGCGACTGACGCGTATCACAGGGAATCTCAATGTGTGTATTATAAATAGAATTCACAAGACTGAAGCCGGAGAGAAACACAGACGGGCAGCGCTGCATGAGGAATGTGGGGTAATTAAACAATCTGACTGTCATGTTTATGATTGATCCACACGAGATTCAACATCACAGTAACGGGAAGAGCTGCTGGAGTTTCGCCCTGTGATCTCTCCAGATGCATTCCTTAACTAATGAACACACTGCCAGTGAAACGCTTTCATTTCTCTGAGTCAGGTGCAACATGACTGCACCCCCCACATGCATCAGTGAGCCTCGGGTGCCCATGATCCCTTTCATCAGTCCTTCCTTGGTAGGTAGTAACTAGTGGAACACCCCACAGGAGCTGCTGCTCTGAACATGGCTCAGATCCTCACACTGCCTGATATCTCCCAACCCCTAGCAGGTGCCACTGTGATGAAATAACTAGAGTCAATGTTACTCACTTCACCTGCCAGTGGGTTAATGCTCTTTAATGTTAATGTTAATGTAATACTCCGGATAAAGTGCTTTGGGAAATGCTTACTTCACTCATCACACTTTAAAGCGAATGTGTACTGATGTTTAATTAGAGCATAAAAAGAGGATCACCATTTTATCTTCATAATGGTGTGTGTTCTTACTGTAGTTCATTATCACCATTTCAGCACTATACTTTTTAAATACTTAATAATAATAAAAACAACAATAATAATAATTACAATAATAATAATTATTATTATCATGATAATTTTTGCTGTTGTTAGTAGTAGTAGTAGTAGTAGTAGCAGTAACAGCAGTACATTGCTGAAACTATTATTATTGTTAAAATTATTGTTATTATTGTTAGTAATATTGTATTTATTCTTGTTGTTAGTAGTAATATCATTGTTATTATTGTTGTTGCTGATGATAATAATAAAAAAATAAAAAAATAAAAAATAATAATAATAATAATAATAAGAAGAAGAAGTAAAAGAAGAAAAATAATGTTATAATTATTATTGTTATTATTGTTGTTGGTGGTGTTGGTAGCAGTTGTGCTATTATTGTTGTTGTTGTTGCAGTTGTTGTTGTTGTTAGTAGTAGTATTAATAATAGCAATAAAAATACCTTTGAGAATACTAGATATTCTCGTTGTTGAGAATATTATTTTTGTTGTTAGTAGTAGTAATATTAATATTGTTGTTATTATTAGAATTATTTTAGTTAGTAAAAATATTATTGTTGTTGTTAGTAGTAGTCATATTATTATTGTTAAAATTGTTGCTGCTGCTGTTGTTAATACTAATAATATTATTAGTATTACTATTATTATTTATTTATTTATCTATATTATAATTATTATAATTATTGCTGTTGTTAATGCTGTCGCTGTTGTTAGTAGTAGTAGCAGTAACAGTAGCACTAGCACATTGGTGATTATATTATTATTATAATTATTATTGTTGTTGTTGTTATTTATATTATTGTTGTTAGTAGTAATATTAATGTTATAATAATAATAATAATAATAATAATAATAATAATTATTATTATTATTATTGATGTTGTTAATAGTAATATTATTGTTGTTATTATTATTAATATTTTTGTTGCTTGTAGTAGCAATATTATTATTGTTATTGTCATTGTTGCTGTTGTTATTAATAGTAGCAATAATAATAGTAGTACTTATTATTATTATTAGTAGTAGTATTGATATTGTTGGAAGTAATATTATTATTGTTGGAAGTAATATTATTATTGTTGCTGTTGTAAGCGTCATTATTATTATGATTATTAATGTTATTGTTGTTATTGTCATTGTTGCTGTTGTTAGTAATAGTAGCAATAATAGTAGTAGTAGTAGTACTTATTATTATTATCATTATTATTATTATTATTATTGTAGTAGTAGTAGTAGTTGTTGCTGGAAGTATTATTATAAATGCTGTTGTTGTTTTTGCTGTTATTAGTAGTAATAGTTGTAGCAGTAATATTAGTACCCTCATTGTCATTATGTGACCAGACCACATGATAGCCCTGATAAAATGAAAGCATGTGCGTATGAGAACTCGTATGTACGTATGTGTGTGGGCGGCCAGACGTCTGAGCCATTCAAACAGATATATAGAGTAATCAAACGGAAAATCACAAGAAGCCAAAGGGGCCGGTCCGGAAACGACGAGCCCGTGGGTTGAAAGCAGCAGAAAAGAGCAATGTAGGAGGAGTCCATGGTGATAGCCACCATGAACATTACAGAGAAACCAGTTTCTACATGTAATCCCACAGCACAAAAGAGTCTGAGCCCCTTGGCACTGGAACAGAAAACAAACTCATTAGCGAGAAAAATGAAGCTCAATTGTCAGTTTGACCTTACAAGCAGCCCTAAGCAAAATAACACTAAAGAAACATCTGTGTGTCTTCTTCCTGAGATGTTCTCCATCTGATGTGATCTTTGAGCTGACAGAGGATGTGTCCTGCAAAACAGGGCTGCATGGGAGTCTTTATCAACAAATAACCATTTTAAGATCTCTGAAGGGTTTAGAGTCCACCAATCAACAATCCCAGACCATTGTTACCCTCCCCAGGAGTGGTTGACCATCAAAAATAACTCCAACTGCAAGTAATGTGTAGTAATGTCTCACACTGGTTAATGTTAATGCTTATGATTCTATCCCAGAAACACACTCATGTGCATGACAAAAAAATCTTTAAAAAGAACATATCTGCCCATCTACAGTTTATTATAGATCTTTGTGAACAGACATTTCAGCTTAAATGAGAACATTTACATTTGGAAAAAGAAAAATTCCAGTATAAGACCCTTATCCCATCTGTGAAACATACAGCAAGACAACAATCCTAAACACACACGTGGTTTTACCAAAGAAGGTTAAAGAATAATAGATAGAATGTACTGAAATGTTTGAGTCATAGTCATGAACTTAATCTAATTGAAATGTGGAAAGGCTTAAAGTGAGCGGTTCATGTGAGGAAACCCAGCAACGACCAAAAGTTAAACTTTTGTATGAAGCAATGGGTTAAAAATTCCTTAATGTGAAAGACTGATCAACAGTTACCACACGTTTAAGTCATAAAACATATACTGAAAGCACAGGTTCACTTACTTCTGCCACATGCAGATATGGGATCATTTTCTTCAATAAATATCAATATAACAATTCGGTTTTCAACATTCTACTGATAGGACTTAAAATCAGAAGATGATTGAGAAACTGTGCAGGAGAAATGGTGACTATGACCATTCTGCCCATATTGGTGCACAGTAGTGAAGAAAGCCATTTATCAGGGCAGGGAGTGCAAAGAAGACAGCGTGGTGGTGCAGTGGTAGCAATTTTGGGTTCCATTCCTGCCTGTGTGGAGTAGGGCTATGATATTATGTAGGTATGATATTAGGTTGGAAATAATTTCAGTTTTTCACAGTTAGCACAGTGCTGGAGCATTACACTATTATTACTCAGGCATTAATGTAATGTTGGTCAGTGGAGGCCTAGTGGTTTAGACCTCACCTTGTGATCAGAAGGTCACTGGTTCAAGTCTCAGCCCAGGCACAATGCCCAATATCTTCCTACTCTAGTCCTGGAGGCCCTGCTCCATCCCAGCAGCTCATGAACAACCACTGGGCTGAGCAGGTTCAAGCACGGAAAGCTCTACAATGGACGAGGCCTCCAAACCAAAGCTGGGGAAAGCTGCTCAAATTCCCACGGTCTCCTCTTCCTCTTGAGATGATTTCTCATATTATCGTCAAATGCTAAAGGTGTGGTTGAATAGAACGCTCTGCTCTGTGCATTCCCTGCATCCATAAACACCATCAGTTATTTGAATACTGAGCACAGTAAGTTGCAAACAAAAGCACGATGTATCTAACAGAAAAAGAAATTACGCGACGGTGTCATCGAGAGGAATTTCCTGTTCAGCAGGTTGCACCCCATGCCATTACCTGACGGGCTTAAGTGCATCTGTGAACAGCAACGACAATTAGAAATCGTCCGAAAACAAGACATCACAAATGATATTTCAGACCCAGTCGAGATTTACAAAAAAAAAGCTAAAATTTCAAAAATTTCAGTCAAATCCGGTGAGCGATTGAGGATGGGCGGAGTACGGGGTTAGATAGCTGGAGTCCATGGACAGCATGGTAGAGCGGAGCTGAGAAGGTGAGTGAACGTTGCTCTTTTTGTCTCGTTCGTGGATTCAAAGCCTGAAATCGTAATTTTTAGGTTTTTTATGAGTTTATAGCAATTCCGAATTCCCATGACGATATGTATTCGGCTAATTTTTACTCTCAGATCAGCGTTTGCATATTTCCGTCACGGTTATGAGTGCGAGAACATGTCTGCAGGAACTGGTTTGCTGGCATTGTGCAGAAGCCAACAGCGGCTGATATAAATCTGAGGCGGAGGAATCACACACCTGTTTGGGAAGTGTGTTTTTCTTGGATCAGCTTCTTGCTTAAAGTATGTGTTAAAAAAAACAGAAATGGGGGCGGGGCCGGCATGGTTGGCTCCGTTTATTGGTTTTGAAAGCAGGCTGCTGACGTAGATTATAGTCAAGATTGTTAAGAAAGAATCTGGAGGGATTTGGTTAAGTGGCCGAAAATAGAATCACAGATAAGATTACAATCAACAGCCCCTAAACCACAGCCACTTTTCTCTCCACAGGAATTTCTTTATCACGTCATGCGCTGCCTTCTGCAAAGAGCCAGGAAACACTGAGGCAGCGATGAGACGGGACATTTTACTCCTGCTGCTCAGTGGTGAGTGTATCATTAATGCACCGCTGGCACTGACTCTAGTTATTTCATTACAGCTGCACCTGTCAGGGGGGTGGGGTATATTAGGCAGTAAGTGAACAGTCAGTTCTTGAAGTTGAGTGCTCTTGTGAAATGTTCCCAGCAGTGAGTTATCAAAGGTGATTCAAGGAAGGATGACTGGGGAAGCGTCAAAAGGGTCATGGGCACCCAAGCCTTATTAATGCACGTTGGGAGTAAAGGTTAACTCTATACCTAGCTCTAATCTTAACATTAACGCAAAAAGTACAAACCCCAATTTCCAAAAAAGTAGATATTTTTCAAAAGCAAAAAAAGCAAAAATTCTTCGATACGTTAATTTTTGGAAAAAATGAATTTATTAAATGGATGAAAAGAAAACAAATAAAAATTTTCAACAGTTTTACTGAGCAACTTCATTGTATTTTGTAAATATAACATATTTAAAACGTGACGGTTAAAATACGACTGAAAAATGCATAGTAAATAATAACACTCAGTAACACCGATCTGAAAGATTCATTAAGCAGTTAATTCTGCAGCAGATGAGGGATCATGATTAGATGTAAAATTGATCAAAATTCATTGCCGGAGCATTTATTAAAGTCTTTCCCAGGAAGAATGAGTCATGACTGACCCCTTTCTGCCAAGATTTTTAAGAGAAGTTTCTAGTCGATTCAAAAATAACTTTTTTTCAACACATAATTTAACATCTACAGTTCGTAAAACTGAAAAAATTCAGAAACCGCTGTAGAATGTGCAGGATCAGCTACTGTGATAATTTAGGACATTGATCCTAAACACAGTCTGAATAAAGGAAAAGAAGAGGAAACCATGACGCCAAGTTCTCTGGGCCTGTGGTCTCCTCAGTTCCTAAACTTCCAATAATCTGTGAAAGGTAATGTAATAGAATGGTAAACATGTATTCTTTCCAACTTTTGTTGAGTGTGTTACAACGTCACATTGTAAATACGTATGTATTTACAAATGTACAGTGAAGTTTGTGAATAAAACTATTGATAATCTTTTGTAGAAATGAGGTTTGTACATCTAATCCTAATCGTAGACCAAACTCTAATTCTGCTGATCATTTTCAACAGATATTTAAGAATTAAAGCTAGGGTGGGTGTTTCTGGAATAATCAGCTTTTGAATATATACAATGACAAAATCCCATCCTCACCGTTACCTCAGCCCCTCTCTCAAGGCTCCTAATCCAAAACACTTCAACATCTGTCGCCATTGTGGAAAATCCACACCAATTTTCTGTTTTTGCTGAATCCAACGCGTAGCTTTCTCCAAGTCCTGCTTTTGTGAGTGAAAGGTGCTGGAGGTAGTTTCTCTGGCATTGTGCAATTAACTCACTTTCCAAACGATTCTATATTTATTATTTTAGCAAACAATCTGATCATTTTCTCATCAATAAAATTGAAATCTGCTACATTTCCATCAACTCACACATTCGAAAACTGTAGGGCAAATACAGTAATGTAGTCATAAGCAAAAGCAACTTATCAGTAAAAAAACACTGCACAGAATAAAATGATGTTAAATGAATTGTAGAACGAACACATTGATGACAGATGTCAGATCGAAACATCAGATCATGGTTGATATATTTTGATTGCTACATCAATACAAATTGATTAATTGTTGCACCCCATAACTATGACTTACTATCTGTATCTGTGTGCATCTCATCATATCTATCGCTATTTATATGAATTACTTTTTTTTATATTTTTCAGCCATATGGCAATCATCTCACTCAAATCCCAACACCACTTCAACGCTTGTCACCGCAGTTCTCTCCTCGGACCATGTGATTGTTAGGAAAGACACAGCTGGTCTTCGTCAGGTGACGATTACGTCTGAGGTGGCTGATGCACCTAAGAGCCAAACCAGCATTACAGTATCTAAAACACAAATTCATACAGCTTCTGCCAACCTTATGATAACAAAAAGTGTTGAACGTTTACAGACAGAAATCCAGAATTTGCTCCTAAACAATTCACTAGTGACAGAAAAGCCATCATCTTCCACAAATGTATCTGGTAATAAGACCGACCTCCAGACCATGAGACCATTCAATGCAAGCTTAGACTCCTCCACCTCAAACTTGACACCAGCAACCACTTCAACCAGCAAAATGGTAGATTCTTCTTCTGAAACCTCAGCACAACCCCAAACAGCTAATCAAGTAACATTGTCTGCAAATGCTCAATTTGCATCATCCTTCATTTCTGAAACTCCAGAATCCATGGCATCTACACAGAGCAATGACGTATCACCACCTTACACCTTACACCTCACCACTGACACAACCACCATCACTTCAGGGGATAATAACATCTCTGAGAATCCAGGTTGGTTTAAAACCACAATTCCAACCAGGGTGAACAGCAATTCCACAGAGACCAGTCAAGAAACAGAACATACAACTTCTTCTAGAGTGACCTTGCATGAAATAACCATCTCACGACCTTCTGAGTTATCAGTTGACTCCCTTACAAGTTCTCCTCTCACCAACATGGCTCAATCAGTGCAAAACTCAAATCAGCCTTCATATACAGACTCTTCTGATGTCTTGGCTGTACCTCAGAGAACAGGAAGTCCTAAAACCTCTTCTTCATCAGCTTCATCATCAACAGATCCTCTGTTCAGACCAACTTCACTGTTATTCAACATAAGCAATTCGCCAAATGTGCAGCAAGAAACCATCGTTCAGGTCACATCAACTCCAGCACCTTCACCTTCCCTCATATCTGATCCAGTGTCAGATCCAGCTCCCATTGTTCACAGTCCCACCATGAATAATTCAATAACCACAATTCTTGAAAATCCAACCACTGTTCTTCCTTCTGTGATTGCCAATCCCAATACTGTGCAATCTGTAACAACTGCAAATTCATTTCCATTGTCTGAAATATCCTCAGATGGTCCAACCATGAAAACATCTCTTGGATCAATGCAACACATGACCAACAATACAGATCTCAATTCGTCAAGTGGTACCGACAGTGTTGAAGACCACAAAACTGTTCCAAGCACCGCAGCCGACTCGGAAAATAATCAGGTTTATACATTACGTGACAGTAGTATACGTATCTACAACCTGTCAAAAGGAGTGAATACATCAACAGTCCAGACACCTTCACCCACACCTACTAAGTCAACTAATGCAACTGATGGTGCTCCTCTCCAAACCACTGCACCCATAGAGCAGGAAACATCAACCATCTCTGTGACTTCACAGATCACCTCAGCTTCTTCCACTGACATGTCACCTACATCTACTGCATCATCTGCTGCATCCACACAACTTAGCATCCACCCAAACATACCAACAACATCTTCTTTAGAGGACACCACAGTCACCACTGACCAAACAGTGGGGTCAATAGACAGAACTGGGACAACATCTGATGCCAAGCATGGTGGAACTCAACCACAGATGAGTACTAGTACCACTATTCTAATGACACATTCAGGAGGTACCATACATGCAGACAATGAGAAGACAGTTAGGAATGTCTCTAATACAACAAATGGTGCCCTTCTCCAAACTGCTGCACCTATAGGTCATGAAGCTTCAACCATGTCTGTGACTTCACAGATCACTTCAGCTTCTTCCACTGACTCATCAATTACATCTACTGTATCATCTGCTCCGTCCGTACAACTTCTACCAAATAGCACACACCTAAACATACCAACAACATCTTTAGAGGACACCACAGTCACCACTGACCAAACAGTGGGGTCATCAGACAGTACTGGGACAACATCTGATGCCAACCGTGGTGCTTCTCAATCACAGATGAGTACTAGTACCACTATTCAAACAACACATTTTGGATTTTTCAAAAACCGAGACAGTGACAGCACAGTAGAGAACGTTCCACCAACTTCTACCTCACAACTTAGCTCCTTTTCCACCATATCAACTTCAGCCACCAATGTTCTACCAGCATCAACACCTTCAGAATCTCTGACATCAATGTCCCCATCTGAAACACCTGGAGCATCTGATACAACAAACGTGTTAATATCTGCAGCCCAAACAACAGCAGAGATAGAAGGGTTTACAACCAAGTCCAGTTTGTCACCAACAGTAGAAGATTCCTCCAATGAGAGTACTGGTACAACATCATCTGATGCCAACCATGGTGGAACTGTTGAGTTCCAGATGAGTAGTAATACCACTATTCAAATAACACATTCAGGAGGTACCATACATGCAGACAATGATCAGACAATTGAGAAGGTCTCTAATACAACATATGGTGTCCTTCTCCAAACCACTGCACCCATAGGTCATGAAGCTTCAACCATGTTACTGACTTCACAGATCACTTCAGCTTCTTCCACTGACTCCAGTTCCTTCATTGTCAGGGCATCAGGACTTTCAACATCTCTCGTTTCTACCCATACAGATTCAGTGTCCCGTGTCCCAGACATTCCCACCACATCGAAGAGTGAAATCTCACGGGACAATACTACAGTTCGTCTAACTTCACCAGTTACAGAGACAAAAGCAGACTCAGCGAATAACACAGATTTCTCCATGAATTCAGACGCCTCCATTATATCTACAGTATCATCTACTCCATCCATACAACTTCTACCGAATAGCACACACCTAAACAAACCAACATCTCCATCAGAAGACACTACAGTCATCAGTGACTCATCATCTCTTGACCAAACAGTGGAGTCATCAGACAGTACTGGGACAACATCTGATGCCAACCGTGGTGGAAGCCAATCACAGATGAGTACTAGTATCACTAATCAAACAACGCATTTTGGATTTTCCACCAACAGAGACAATGACAGCACAGTTGAGAATGTTCCACCAACTTCTGCTGCACAACTTAGCTCCTTTTCCACCATATCAACTTCAGCCACCAATGTTCTACCAGCACGATTACCTTCAGAATCTCTGACATCAATAAACGTGTTAACATCTGAAGCCAAAACAACAGCAGAGACAGAAGGGTTTACAACCAAGTCCAGTTTGTCACCAACAGTAGAAGATTCCTCCAATGTAACATCCTTAACTGGACGTCTGACACCTGTAGAAGGCAAAGGCTTAACAACAGTTCATACACCTTCACCCACGCCTGCTACATCAGATACTACAACAGATAGTACCCCTCTCCAAACTACTCCACCTGTAGATCATCAAAGGTCAACCATGTCTGTAACTTCACAGATCACTTCAGCTACAGCTACTGAATCATCTACTTCATCCATACAACTTAGCACCCACCCAAACATACCAACAACATCTCCATCAAAAGACACTACAGTAACCACTGACTCATCATCGCTTGACCAAACAGTGGAGTCATCAGACAGTACTGGGACAACATCTGATGCCAACCATGGTGCTACCCAATCAGAGATGAGTACCAATACAACAAACACCATTCAAACAACACGTTTTAGAGTTCTATCTTTGTATGTTCCAAACTCTACAAAACCTCCAAATGGATATTCTGACATGATTACCACACCAAGTTTCGCCACTGGAAAAGAAGCTGGAGAAACATCTCAAACTACCATAACACCTCAACCAGTTCTATCTCCACATGTTCCAAACTCAACAAACAGCAACAATGAAAAGACAGCTGCAAACATCTTACCGACTTCTACTTTAGTACTTAGCTCCTTTGCCACCAAACCAACTTCAGCCACCAATGTGTTACCAGCATCCACATATTTTGAGCCAATTTCAGAATTGCTGACATCAACATCTCCATCTGAACCACCTGAGGAACCTGATACAACAAATTTGTTCACATCTGCAGCCAATGAACTGCCGGTGAAATCCCTTTCATTGGTAACTTCAGATTCTGGCATTTCTGCACATTTGGAATCCCTACAAAGCAACTCCATCCAAGTCAACTCATCTGACTCCACCCAAACACCAACAGATCCCACGAGTCCAGTGCTACAAAATGTGACAGTTATTGTGCAAGACTCATTGACATATAGTGAGTCTACATCTGAAGACTACAATAAAAATATTGGGGTTACAACCTCTTCATCTCCTCCGTCATCAGTCATTGTCTCTGAATTACCTTCTGTAATTCCATCCACTTCTTCACCACCATCGAATCCCACTGTCCTTCTGGAAAAATCCAACGACAACGACATTGAAGAACTCACTTTGTCACCTTCCACAGCAGACAGTGCCCCTGCTCCAACCACTTCTCCAATCTCAACCCCATTTTCAACTGCACTTCCAGTCGATACTCCACCTTCATTGACAGCTTCCATCATTTCCATAGGTTCTACAGCTAAAACAATGACTACTACACCTTCAGTCCAATCAGAGGGAACCATGTCTTCAGCTGCCATAAAAAGCACAACATTAGTTACTTCAACAGATCCAACATCATCAATTTCAGCAACACCTTCACCTCAAAATAAACCAATAAATGCATTTTCAATTGAGCAAACTGATACATTTTCACGTACATCAGGTCCAGCTGGTTTGAAAGACACTACACTTTTAGGTACACCTCCACCAGTTCTATCCTCACATGTTCCAAGCTCTACAAACCCTGCAACGGGAGATTCTGACATCATTACCACACCAAGTATCACCACTGTCGAAGAAGTTGGAGGAACATCTCAAACTACTAGAACACCTCCAACAGATCTATCTCCACATGTTCCAAGCTCTACAAACCCTCCAATGGGAGATTCTGACATCATTATCACACCAAGTTTCACCACTGCAGAAGAAGATGGAGGAACATCTCAAACTACCATAACACCTCCACCAGTTCTATCTTTGCATCTTCCAAACTCTACAAAACCTCCAACTCGACATTCTGACATCATTACCACACCAAGTTTTACCACTGGAAAAGAAGCTGGAGGAACATCTCAAACTACCATAACACATCCACAAGTTCTATCTTCACATGTTCCAAACTCTACAAACTCTCCAACTCGACATTATGACATCATTACCACATCAAGTTTCACCACTGCAAAAGAAGCTGGAGAAACATCTCAAACTACTAGGACACCTCCACCAGTTCTATCTTCACATGTTCCAAGCTCAACAAACTCTCAGACGAAAGATTCTGACATCATTACCACAAAAAGTTTCACCACTGCAAAAGCAGGAGAAACATCTCAAACTACCCCAACACCTCCACCGGTTCTATCTTCACATATTCCAAACTTTACAAACCCTCCAACAGAAGATTCTGACATCATTACCACACAAAGTTTCACCACTGCAGAAGAAGCTGGAGAAACATCTCAAACTACCATAATACCTCCACCAGTTCTATCTTCACATGTTCCAAACTCTACAAACCCTCAGACGAAAGATTCTGACATCATTACCACACCAAGTTTCACTACTGCAAAAGAAGCTGTAGGAACATTTCAAACTACTAGAACACCTTCACCAGTTCTATCTTCACATGTTCCAAACTCTACAAACCCTCAGACGGGAGATTCTGACATCATTACCACACCAAGTTTCACCACTGTAGAAGAAGCTGGAGGAACATCTCAAACTGCCACAATACCTCCACCAGTTCTATCTTCACATGTTCCAAGCTCTACAAACCCTCCAACAGGAGATTCTGACATCATTACCACACCAAGTTTCACCACTGCAGAAGAAGCTGGAGGAACATCTCAAACTACTAGAACACCTCCACCAGTTCTATCTTCACATGTTCCAAACTCTACAACCCCCCCAACGGGAGATTCTGACATCATTACCACACCAAGTTTCACCACTGTCGAAGAAGCTGGAGAAACATCTCAAACTGCCCCAACAACTCCACCAGTTCGATCTTCACATGTTTCAAACTGTACATACCCTCCAACTCAACATTCTGACATCATTACCACACCAAGTTTCACCACTGCAAAAGAAGCTGGAGGAACATCTCAAACTACTAGAACACCTCCACCAGTTCCATCTTCACATGTTCCAAACTCTACAAACCCTCCAATGGGAGATTCTGCCATCATTACCACACCAAGTTTCACCACTGCAGAAGAAGCTGGAGGAAAATCTCAAACTACCATAACACCTCCACCAG
>JBBIGC010185079.1:0-14311 GCA_037576955.1 Lepidarchus adonis | reverse complement strand
TCTCTCTCTCTTTCTCTCTCTCTCTCTCTCTCTCTCTCTCTCTCTCTCTCTCGCGCTCTCTCTCTCTGTGTCTCTCTCTCTCTCTCTCTCTCTCTCTCTTCTTGCCTTTCTTGTTCTTCTTTTTTTCTACAAAACACACTTTACATATTCTCACTTTGTAGTATATTTTCTAATTCTTGAATGTCATTTTATACACATTTGTTGTAGGCTATTCTCAATGCCGAGAATCCAGATGAACCTTACTTGGATGGCATCAGTTACAACTGTGTGGCCCCAGGCAAGAGATTTATGGCCATGGACAATCTGTCAGGAGGAGAAAAGTCTATTGCAGCACTTGCTCTAGTGTTTGCCATCCACAGGTAAAAGTCACACAAAATATTGTGATCACAAATTATCTTAGTAGGCATGACAAAATTTTGTCCAGGGTTGATGAGACTTTAAGGACCTGTATGTGGGTCCTTGTCTCAGTGCTGTACATTAAAGTGTGAATGCATCAGCAGATACAATCTACATCAGAAACAAAGCATTTTAGCATTGTCCCACAATTCCCATACTCCGACATGATGTTTTAGGTGTAACAGTGTTTGAGAATTTAGAAATAATTTACATACGCCCACTGAACATCACATGCATTAATAAATGAACCAGGTTTCAAAGTTCACCCTGCATTATTTGCTGGCACCATACAGCTGTATTGCACACTGCACCATGGGGGATGTTTCTTTTTCAAAACTGATGCTACACCAATGGAGAGCTTGCCCAATTTTGATACAGCAGCATCTTTATCGATGTGTGTATTGTCGATGAGTAGGTCACAGTATTTACCTGTATAGATCTTTTTAGCACATTCCTAATGAAAACATAGTAGAGTCCAGTACTGTTATTCAGGCTATTTGCTTATTCTCTTCTCTTTTATTTCAAGCTTTCGACCTGCTCCGTTTTTTGTGCTGGATGAGGTGGATGCTGCCTTGGACAACACAAACATTGGCAAGGTAACACCCAATTTAGACACAGTGTTAAAAAGTATTACCCTGCATGCGTAGTGTGCCAGGAAGAAGCCCTTGCTTTCCAAAAAGTAATATTAGAGAAAGACTACCTGCCAAAGAGCATATAGCCAAAGATCAGGCCAGTAGTACACTTGGCCAGCTGCACTTGTTTATTAAACTATGAATTCTGTATAATAAGAGAGTGCTTGAAGGCAGTCTGTCCAAAAGTTGAAGTTAAACTTAGACGGTAGATGTTTTAACAGAGTAATGATTTTAAGCACAAAAGGAATGCCTTAGAAAATAAAAATAGAAGGTTATGGGATGGCCTTGTCAAATCACATCTTTCCACTACAGGATAATTGCACAGTGGAGTGGTCAGGATGTTCAACAAGCCAGTTTGAGACTGGTGGACAATGACGTAGCTTGCCTACAAAAAGTGATATGCCTTATTTTGCCATATTTTTAAAATTTTTTGTCTAGGTAACAAGCTTCATCAGGGAGCAGTCCAGGGAGAACATGCAGATCATTGTCATCTCACTGAAGGAGGAGTTCTATTCACGCTCAGATGCTCTACTAGGAGTCTACTCTGAGGTATTCACACATGCAGTACACAAATGTAGGGATGCAAATGCACTCATATACACATTTACATTATTTGAATCTTGTTTCCCTACTCAGTGTATGTCATACATACTAGACCAGTGGTCTCATTTATAAAACTTTTCATAGAACTCATTCTAAAATTGTGTATACGCTTAAAAGATGAAAATGGCACAGAAAAAGTCAGATTTATGTAAACGTGCACACATACACCTGCAAGCAAAATCTGCTTTTTAAACCGTTCAACCAAGCATGGTAAATGAAAATCACTTCATGCATATTTAAGCTTGAGCCTTTGAGCGTAGCCGGTTACATGGTTTTATAAGAGGAATGATTCAATATATGAACAATGAACAGTTACAAATGACACAATGTTTTCATTACCTTTGCAACACGCCAGGCATTGGGCCCATCAGGACCAGGTCAGTGTTGCAAATAACTTGCACACTTATATGCACGTTTTCTATTTACGTAAATAAATTTGTTTTCATATGGAGCCCTTATTGCAATGAATGTCAATGGAATGTCAATGGAATTTTGCTGCAAACTGCCTTTTGATGTACAAAAGGCAGTTTGGGTTTTGTGTCCCTCTTGTTCAGCACATCGCTCCAGTGCATAGATTAGCATTGTAGATTAAGTTACGATTTGAGTCAGATTATTTATTTTATTTATATATTTATTTATTCACTATTATAAATATGCATCTGAATAAGTGAAATTAAATGTACAGTGCATGACTTACTAGCACAAGGAATTGCTCACGCAGTCGTATTTTTTGCTACACACATGCTTCAGAGTTTTAGTACATATATACACATTCTACCGTCAAGTTTGTTTCTGTAGCTCAGAACGTTTACATAGAAAGAGGCATATGCATCTTTTGGGTCCTGTTTTGTGCAAACGCAACTGTTATAAATGAGACCTGATCTGTTGCGAGTTTCCTTATTTCTGTGAGCTCCTTTCTGTTGCCCCTTGCAGTTTGATGAGTGCATGTTTAGCTGCCTCCTCTCCCTGGACCTTACTCCATATCCCATCATTGAAGAGAATGGAAAAGACAGAGATGGAACTGTAGAGGAGAAACAAGAAAAGAAGTAAAAGGAAGGAGAGACTTTGTTCTTGGTAGCAAAAGAAATGTTCTCTTTTGATTTACTGCCCATTCTTTAAGTGTTGTTATTGACTGCTGACATATTGTATCAGTTGTTTTGCCTTAATCTGAGAAAGGTTTGTGTTGAAACAGCATTTATTGCCTCTTTCAAGATGTGTATGTCAGGGGAAGGTTCGAGTTCATTTAAACGTTTAACTGGCTTTGTAGGTGTTGCATATTATTTTGGAGAAGCCAAAGAATGTTTCTTGTTGCATTCCTAAAATGTTACCAAATGTTTAAGGCAGTTTTTTCCAATAAATGTCTTTGTAAAGGTTTGATCTTTTTAATTTTTTCTCCTACACCATCCCACGAACTTGAGCACAGCTCTGATTGGCCACAGGCTTCTGAAAATGTATTAGTATCACTGTCTCAACTTTCTGACCTCTTGCTCACACATCCTCTTGAAATCTCTTTCCAGTTTTTTTCTCATCCTATTCTTACACTCCCTTCTTGGACGGTCTTATAGACAGAGAACGTTCTTCCTTTCTCTCTATTAATCTCCTAATCTTCATCTCTTCCTGCCTTTTCATGGCGTCTTACACAGTGATCATCATTCCTCTGCGGAGCAGCATCAACAGCCTAGAAGCACTACAGTTTTTCCTCTGGGTTCGTTTTTTCTACATTCACATATATTCATTTGGCTGATGCTTTTGTCCAAAGTGACTTCCAAGCTTCAGCTCTCTTTTATAATGCGTTGTCAAAAAAATTTAACTTATTGTGATGCATATTTTCAATATTGATGTGAAAACATCCTCTATAGGTAGTCATAGTAACTCAGGAGTTCGCTGCTCGAATACATTTACAGTAGTTTGTTGGTTTTATTTAAGTAAAGCACAGTTGAACACTTGTCAGTGACTGGATGACAATGCAAGGTTACTTTAATTTTTGAATTTTGTTAAAATGACATTTACTAGTGAGTAGTGTTTTGTTTTTAATGACTTCATTGTGCTCCCTCGTCAGCTATCGCAGCCTGATGCAAAATTCTCACCCAGCCTCTGCAGTGTTGTCAGTAGCTTCCAATGCAATAAGAAAGTTCTACAGTCTATTTTAATTCAGCTCACTCAGCCTTCGTGAGAGAAACTGGACAATTATTAACATTCTCAAATGGAATTATCTGATCTGGATACTGAAATTTAACATACATAAATATTTTATTAGTTTGAAACTCGATCGTATTATTGCCTTCTGTTCAAATTATTGTATTTTTTATATCTGTTACACTTGCCTCAGTTTGACACCAGCAGTCTAAGCCTCTGTAAAATGATTAAGTTTGAAAATTGTTATATGTAATTGACTATCTCTTAAAATATAATCATCCCAATCAAGGACATTAACGTGTTTCGGTGGCTTTATATTATTAGTAAGCAGACTTCTATGTGTAACATGGAAAAGAAAATGTTTCTCTTATCAGAGATACTAACATGTACTGTGTTTAGGGTCAGTTTGACCTGAGATAAAACAGACATGTCTTCAAACATTCAGTTCAGGCCCTAAAGCTGAGGGAAGATGTTTGATGATAGAATTAAATGTTAAAGATTTTAATATCTTCCAAAACAACTGAAAGCAGTTGGAACAAAACCTCTCTCTGTACTTGTCATGCTTTACATTATTACAGTATTTAATAACACACTGTTGTTTAAATTGTATTAACCTGCATTATAACTTGTGAAGCTGCAGTTTTGGAGATACAAGGTCATGTATAATGGCAGCAGCATTATTGTTGATACAGATAAGCACATCTGCAGCCTCAGCCACAGAGCAGGTAAAGAATACCAGTGTATTCACAGTGTGTACAGGACATTAAAAACAGTTTACATATCAAACCGTCCCAACTTTTAAAAAAATGGAACTGATACCGCTTACGTTTTTTAACTGAAAATGTCTTAAACGCTCAAAGAGTTGCAATTAATGTGTGTACCAATTTACACATAGAAAATCAACAAAACTGCATATCACTGTAGTGTTTCTTCTGCTGCCAGGTGAAGAACCTGCAGGTGCTGGAGAGGGAGAAGGACTCTCTGTGGCTGAAGCTTAGGGCAGTGGATCAGGCTCGGGCCAGGCTGTGCTGTGAAGTGGAGCTGAATCAACAACAGCAGGTCAGCAGTGACAAAAAATTATGTATTTAAATCAGTTCTGCAGGTTCAGCATCTGTACTGCTGTGCAATGGGTCACATCTCTGACTTTTGTGTTTTAGGTGACAAGTTCATCAAAAAAAGATGGAAAGAGCCTAATTCACTTCAGTTCATAAGCCCACAGATGATGGACATGATGTTCCTCTGCAGTTCTGTAGGACCTGGAGCTGAAGTAGTTTGTTGGGCTGCTAGGTTTGTACACTTGTTTGATGAACATGCACTTTCACTGCAGTCATTATTTAACCAGACTACTTTTACGTATGAATTTATGCTACACTGCTCACTTCTGGGGATTTATCTAATTGATTATTTATTACAATAAGAACTAAATTCTAAAATATTCACAGTAAAGTAAAAATGAAATCTGGTGTTTTGATGGAGTTTAACTACATATCTGCAAAACTAACTTTGGGGAATTTATTTTGTAACTTTTAGTTCAAGTAAATATAATGTGATTTTATTTTATAAGTATTTATGATCCGTTTTGATTTGTCTGCTGTGCAGTTGTGACCCAGTGTAAACCACAAGTGATGCTTTTTCAAATCATGTAAAATAAATAAAAGACAAAAATGCTAGTGACAGTGTTTTGTGTGTGCACATATGTCATGTCACCATGATGAATGTATTGATGTGTACATGCATGCAGTAAAATAATAGATTTTCTTCCCATAAAAGGTGTTCTTGTATGGAATAGGTGGTGTTCTCTTCTGTATTAGGGCCTAAGCTCCTTTTCCCTATGTGCCCAGAACAGTACACAGGCATGTATACCCACTTCCAACACAGATGGTCCACAGGTGCCGCACACACTGGGAACTGTAGCAGCAGATGTGTCTACCTGCACATGAACTCCTCCCAGCTTTCTGTGTAATGTTGCACACCCAATATACATACTAGGGGTGGGAATCGCAGGGTATCTCACTATACGATATGCGATATGTGGCCCATGATAACAATAACATCGCGATAATCGATATATCGCACGACAATGACGTAGCGATATAACACAGAAACACGGGATGTGTTATTAATTTACTTAAGTTACAGCGACGCTATTGTCACATTTCCTATATTTGCTTTGCGACTACGATCGGAAGCTCAGAGCAACCGCTACTTCAGCTTCAAGGTCTTCTGCTCCCGTTGTCACTTAGCAAGCTGCGCTAGCATCGTGCTAATAACGTTTATATTTATTCATGCTTCTGACGCTTTGTCCAAAGCATCTTCCAGGTACAGGAACAATCAAGCATAAATTCAGACATGACATGACAACACTAATGTGAGATTTACAAGAAGTTCGACACATTCCTCTTAGTCATAGAACTCAGATCGCTCCATAATTTCTCCGACATAGACACGGTTAAAACTAACGCGCGTTCCGCTACAGCGCGATGGATTTAACCCTGTCTGTACTGGACAAATTATGCAGCAATACGCTTTTAATAATCTAAATTATTGTTGAGGACAGTTTAGCAAACGCTAGATATTGTTATTATTACACGCAATTCCCACTTCTTCTTCTGCTCTCCAAATCTCCTGCACGCAGTGGAGCAGCGCCACCCAGAGGAGAGAAGAGGTAGCGACGTCAATGAGTTAACATGGCGGCAAATTTAAATATCGATAATGCCGCCGGCGTATCTATTATTATCGTATCGCGTGAGCATGGATGATGATAAATTGCAATATCTATATTGTGGCCCACCTCTAATACATATACTTGGGTGTGACTTCAATGTTCTTAAACAAAACTGATAGAGAGAGAGAGTCAAAAATCCATCCATCTATCCATTATCCCATTATGGATGGTCACGATGAGTCAGAAATCCACTAAAAGACATTTTATATTAAGAGCTACTCGTTCATAGTGCACTACATAATCCACATTTACAGATTTCACTAGACCCTGACGAGCAGTGCAGAATTCAGTTCACTCATGGCAATAGCCATCCATCATTTCATTCACCCATTATGGATTTTTGGATCCGTCCATCATTCATCTATCTTGCCATCCATCCATCCATCCATCCATCCAACCATCCATCCAACCATCAAATCCAACCATTTATGCATCTCTATCCAGCTATTCATGCATCCATCCGGCCATCTAGGCATCAATCTTTACATCCATTCACACATCCATTCATTCATCTATCTTGCATCCATCCAGCCATTTATGCATCTATCTAGCCATACATCCATCTAGGCATCTCTATATATCCATCCATCAATCTTGCCATCCATCTATTCATCCATCCATCAATTTATTGATCCATATATCCATCCATCTATTTATTCATCCATATATCCAACCATCAGTGCATCTATCTATTAATTCATCCGTCTGCATCCATCTAGGCATCCATTCATCCATCTATCTTGCATCCATCCAGCCATTTATGCATCTATCTAGCCATACATCCATCTATCCATCAATCTATTCGTTCATCCATTCAGCCAACCATCTAGCATCTCTATATTTTCATCCATCATCCATCCATCCATCCATCCATCTATCTTGCCGTCCATCCAGCCATTTATGCATCTGTCCATCAAGCCATTCGTTCATTCATCCATTTACATCTATCCATCCATCCGGGCTATTTTTGGCTGTGTGCTTTTAAGACTGACCTGCCTGGTAAAACGCTTTAAAAAATAAAATATGAAGAAATAAATCTAAAAGTATTTTTGGGGGTGGGGTAGTTTCTGTAAATAGAACATGCATGTTAATACAGTACATCAAATTTGATTTGACGGACGTCTATGAACTGGGCCCTTTAAGAAAGAAGGTAATACTCAAACCCCTGAATTATTTACAAGAACAGCACTAGTAATAAGCAGCTCCGCAGAGCAGGATGAGGGACTTTTATTTTGAAGTCTGTGTTGCAAATTTCAAACAAGCTGGCGGCGAATTCAAGAAGCCCAGTGAAAGTTTGCGCAAACATACAGGAGCAACATCAGAATGAGATAAAAATCACGGAATAAATCACAGTAAGTGAAATATGTTGAGGAGAAGAAGAAGCAGCAGCAGCAGCAGCAGCGCGAAGGGCTCGAGCAAGCGGAGGAGCAGCAGCAGCACGGCCTTCGACGAGTTCGGCTTCGCGTTCAGTAAGAGAAGAGAGAAGAAGAAACTGCAGCACAGATGCAACGACTACAGGTCTTTTAGCTTTTACTGCACATTAATAACTACAATTATCAATTCTGTGCTATATAATTTTGCTTTGTAGTAATCGCACATCATCCTTAGTTCTAATGCATTTTTCCATCATAATAATAAAAACTGAGTAACAAAAATAATGAAATTAAAAAACTTTTAATTTAGAAGCCCATATTTTACACACAACATGGGAAAACTTAAAGAGAAACATTTTATGCAACATTTTTGTCATGTATTTATTTTTTATTTTATTTTTACTTATTTATGTGTGTTTTACACTTGAAACCTACTTTGTTAAGTTATTAAGGGATATTTATTCAAAATGTGTCTCCTTCCTCCAGCTATCCGCAGCCCAATGCCCTCAAAGTCAAAGAGCTGTGTGAGTTACTGAGCTACTGGAATGGGTCCAGTTTTCTCTGCAGGAGTCAGGTGGGGATATTCATCACGACCACGCCCCCTTATTTACATACAATGTCATATTATCATGTAGATTTTGTGCCTCATAGCTCATAACACTTTACTATAAAACACTAGTAGTTTTCATCAGCCTGTGTGTGGAGCTGATGGAGTGTAATCGGTGTGTTTTTGCTTCAGATTGAGAGGTTTATGCGAATTGGGATTCCTCCGGCTCTGCGAGGGCGGGTGTGGAGGTGCCTGTTGGACCTGGACACCGTCCGATTGTCCAGTGACTTCAGCTATCAGGTGCGTCGCAATCACTGCCTGTTCTTTGTCGCAATGTCAGAAACACTGATTGGGCTTTGCTGCTTATTTATTGCTGCCCAGTAGGCCAAATAAATAAAACATCAAAATAATTAATGAAATAAAATGAAATCATTGTGCTTTATTTAAATAAAAAAAATGTAACTTCCTGCTCAATCATGTTTGGAGACCACTTTTGGAAGATTGGTTTTATTGTAACTGACATTTTCTGCTTTAGAGGCCCACATTTTGCACAAAAGTCCATCTGATTACAATGGCACCTGTCTAGGGGTGTGAAATATAGTGGCGAGCAAGTGAACAGTCAGTTCTTGAAGTCGATGTGCTAGAAGCAGGAGTGTAAGGACCTGAGGGCCTTATTGTGAAGGCTAGAACATCTCCAGACCAGCAGGTCTTGTGGAGTGTTTCAGGTCTACAGTAGTAGGCACCAAGGAAGGACACCTGGTGTTTCAGTAAATTGGGTCATGGGCACCCAAAGCTCATTGATGCACATGGGGACAGAAGGCCCACAGTGCACCACAGTCACAGATGGTTCAGCAGCATGACTGGGACCTAGGCAGGTTGTTAATGTTATGTCTGATCTATGCGTGAGTCTTTTGTTTTGTTTTTTTACTTTACTCAGATTTTTTTTTTAAATTGTTTTCTGTACCTTCAGGGTGTGACCGCTTATGTTGCATGTGCATGTTCCTCATCTCAGGTGTGTCTGAGCGAGATTCGGAAGCCTCTGGTGGATCTCGGAGTGAGTGAATACAGCATCATCTCCGCCATCACCACCCTGAGCGACAAAGAGAATGATCTGGGCTCAGGCCACACACTCGATACACGTGGCTCAGCCTTCTCCAGCAAGGATGTGGCTCTGTTCAAGCAGATCGCTCTGGACCTGCGTGAGTGAAGATGACTGTCCACAGTGCTTAATAATAAGAGATGATCACCACTTTAAATCTGACCATGTTCTCCAGTGAAAGTGTCTGTCATTGTGAACACACCCCTTGGAGCAGTGTAGTGGGACGGTACCTTTCTCAAGGGTCCATCAGTGGTGTCTGGGCTTTGAGCCTTGATATTTTAAAACTTTGAGAAAATTGAAACATCATGTTAAATTATTTCCTGAAGAGGTCCAGTCGCTAAACTCATTTTAAAGGTTTTATTTGACAGAGAGAAAAATTACAGTTGCAAGTTAAAAGCTTGTAGAAGATCCTAAAAAGAGAGAGAGAGATAGCAGAGAAAGGAGAAAAGTGTGGGACTCTGTCGTCCAGATGGATTGGAAGTCTGAGCACACAGAGAGAATCTGTGTCAGGGTTTTTATTGACAGGACATGAATGGGCGTGTCGATGGGTGTGTTCAGAGTCTGCAGTGATCAGGTGATATGATGCATAATTGTGTAAATCAGATGATGCTCTTATCCATGATGTTAGTGAGTTGAGATGGTGCCTTGTGCCTTTGAGGCTAGAACAAAACGTTGTGTTTAGATAACACAGAAAGATATAGGAAAAATCTGTCATTCAAAAATGTGTCAGATTGTGTTCCATTTCAGGTGACATCATGAAGCTCATTGAGAGAAGGCCAAGGGCCTTTTTTGTTTCTATATATCTTGCTTCATATATATATATATATAGATGTCTTCAGTATGTATCTGCAATGGAGAAAGTAGTAAAAATAAGGAAAACATTGAATCAGAAGGTGCGTCCAAACTTTTGACTGGTTGTGTATGTACGTTAAGCATTTTTAATTAGAGAAATGTGATCTAAACCGATTATTACATTGAAAAATGTCGTTTTTTATTCTTCTCTCTAGAGAATTAAAGTTACAGTAAAAGTTCAAGTAAGAATTTTAGGCTTTACAAGGTTTTGTTAACTTCCTAGATCATTTTGGAAATCAGACATATCTGAATGGGGAAGACCCTGTAAAGAAAAAGAATTTGTGGTTTCGCTCAGTTTGTTGTGGCATACCCCCACCCATCCCCAACTACTACTGGAACAGGAAGGGTGCGGTCTGGCAACGATAACAGTGCTTTGGTTTGATTTTTTTTCCTTGTGTGATTGAAAATCTCCCCAAACCACTAGGGGTCACTGTTTCCTCACTGAAACTCCCAAACAGGTTACAGGACTTTTTGTGTGTGGATCTTGGAGAGTAAAAATAGTTACTGTTGTGTTGCTCATGGGTCCCTCAGTGGTACATGGTCCAGTACCAACCTTTAACCTTCCTACACTAATCTCTTTATAGAACGCTCTTTTCCAACACACCGCTCACTAATGGGGGACAGCCCTGAAGCCATTGAGGGCCAGGCCAAGCTTTTTCGAGTACTCACAGCCTACGGCAAATATAACCCTCAAATTGGATACAGCCAAGGTGAGACTTTCATACTCCTTGTTTTTGTGTTTCAGTGCAAAATATTTGCATATTGCAGCATATACATGCACTATACTCTGATCAGCCATAAGATTGAAACTGCCTACCTTGTGTAGGTCCTCCTCATGCTGCCAAAACAGCTCAGACGTTCGTGCAATTACGAGATCGGACCCCTTTCTATCTGAGCCAGCAAACATTTTGTACTACAGGTTAGCATGTGCATCTATGAGCAGCCATGTTTCTAGTGTGACAGGCTGCAGTATCCTCCAGAAAGACCTTTACCGTGAAGCAATGCTTAGGAACTACGTATATGCGTGAAAGTAGTGAACATACTCAATCACACACAATGTGCACCACAAATGGGACTTACCTCACATGTGGAGCAGTGGGAGCAGTGTAACATGATGATACCTTGCTTAAGGCTACCTTAAGTAGAACACCTAACCAGTAGGCCACCACTGCGCCAAAACTAGGCCACCACTGCCCCAGTAACATCCACATTAATGCCAGGACCCAGCAGCACATTCACTCTTTCTTGCTGCAATGCGGTGGGTGTTCTGTCGTTGTTCTGTCATTGCCAGATTTCCTATTTCAGCATTTTCTGCTCGTAGCTCTTCTGTGGGATCGGACCAGTTGGGCTAACCTTTCTTACCTGCTTGCGTTTTAGGCCCCAATAACCCTATTGCTGGTTCACTGCCAGCTCTGATCACTTTGGGTAGGTAGTAACTAGAGCTGGGAGATAAAACGATAAGGATAATCATCGCAAAATAGCTTTTCCTCAATATAAACACAACACTGAGAAAAAGTCTTTCTTCAAATTGGTCATGTTTCAGTTCATCAAACAAATTGTAATATTAGACAAGGATAACCTGAGTAAATGCAACATGCCGTTTTTAAAGGATGATTTCATTTATTAAGAGAAAAAAGTTACCCAAACCTACTGGGCCGTAGAAAAAAAGTTCCCCCCAAAATCTAAAAACTGGTTGTGTCGCCCTTGACAGCAAGTACTGCAGTCAAGCATTTGTTCTAACTGGTAATGAATCTCACACGTCATTGTGGAGGAATGACCTTTTTGCTTAATAAATAAAATCATCATTTAAAAAATCCATGTTGTATTTACATACTATTGCATATTTGTTTAATATTACAATTAGTTTTAGAAGCTTTTTTGCCCTTAAATGAAGTCATGCTGCAGTGTGTCATACTTCACTAGCATCTGAACTGTATATGAGCCACGCTGCTCACTGTACTGACAAAGAATGGAGTTTGAAAAACAAATGTGTGTCCGTCTGTAACTCTTGAAAGCTTTTTGACTGCTCTGAATTTAAGACTTTATTTTGTTATACAGTGCCTTCCACAATAATTGGAGCCCCTGGTTACAAGATATGTTCTTAGACTTCTAAAAAAATTCATTTTTCCTGAGAAATATAGTCTCATAACACAACTCCAACTTTTAATTGAATTACATTTATTAATTGGAAAATATTCCTTGTTAAGAAAAACATTTTCTACATGAAATTATGCATAGTATAATTATTGGCACCCCTGCTGTTAGTATTTTGCGCTGGGCCCTTTTGTCAACTAGACAGCACTTAATCTTCTATAACATTTCACAAGGTTGGAAAATACAGAGACAGGGATTTTTGACCAGTCCTCTTTTCACAATCTTCCACAGTCCTGGTTCCTCTCTTGTGCACTCTCCTCTTCATCTCACTTTACAGGTTTTCATTGGGGTTGAGGTCTGGGGACTGAGAGAGCCATGGGAAGAACTTGATTTTATATCTGTTGAGCCTTTTTTGTGTAGATTTTGCCATATATTTAGGGTCAGTATCCTGCTGGAAGACCCAATGATGACCTATCAGCTTTCTAGCAGAGACCACCAGATTTTGATTTCAAATGTCCTGGCCGTACACCATAACAGGGTTCCCAGAGCCTTTGAAAGAGAAACAACCCATCAGCATCACACCTGCTCCGTCATACTGTGGGCATGAGGTGCTTTTCTGCATACTCATCCTTGGATTTGCGCCAGACCCACTCAGTTTTAATCTCATCTGATCAAACCACACAGTTCCAGTAGCACTTGCCAAACTCCAGATTTCTATGTTTGTGATTGTAGGTGAGAAAAGGCTTTTTCCTTGTATGTTTTTCCATTTTATGGTTGTCATGGAGACTTTGTGACCCCAAGATACCACTTGTTGATGCAGTTCTCTAACAGTGAGCTTTAAAGTGGCTCAGATCCTTACAGAACATGACTCAGTAAACAGTGATGTTTGTGTGTCAGCATGTTGGTTTAACTATTCTCAGAGATCTCCTCATGGAAGTCCAACTATTACTAGTTTTGCTTTGAGAAATCAGGAGGAGAATGTGTTCTTCTTACAAGCTCACAAAATATCAATATTTTTACTTGCTTACTTGTTTATGTTAATCTATTTTATTATCAGTTTGTGTTTTTTGCTGCTTAAAAACACTCACTATCAATTAACGTCTATTATGTTCAGTACTGTCAAAGAACAAACTGCTGCATAATCCTTTTGTTTGTGTATAACTTTCTCATTGGAGCCAGTGAATGAAATAATTACTCACAAGGTGGCAGTAGAGAACTCTAAGGAGTTGATCTTTGTCTTTTTTCTTTTTTAGTGCTTCTTAATATTGTGTACAGTATTGGCTCCGTTAAAATGTGTGTTTTGTATTTTCTGTTATTAGGAATGTCCTACATTGCTGCAGTTTTCCTCATGCTCATGGGTGAGGAGGAAGCTTTCTGGGCTTTGGTGGTTTTATTGGAGAAACCGAAATACCTGTCTGAACTGTTTGACTCCTCACTAAAGAAGTAAGTCCTGATTGTGTCTGTAAAACTGCTTGTGAAAATAAAATGGATTAATGTGTTAAACGTGTCATGATGGATTAGATAGTACATCTTCGCTTGTCTCTTTATTCCATGAGCTCTTCCTTCATCACCTGCTTTATATGTTAAAGTGTCTTGATGTATTTATTCCCCAGGATCCAGCATCACGCGCTGGTATTTCAGCAGCTACTAAAGCACCGGAAACCACAGCTTTTCCAGCACCTGGTAATTATGGAAATGTAATTGCTCTGAATAGCACTTTACGTCTGTCAGCAGGACTGTTTGACCGTCACAAGGTTAAGCCAGTGCTTAAAGGAGAATTCACTGATTGTTCAACAGTTCTGCATGATTCAGTCGTGAAGATGTGAACGAAAAGTTATCTCTCCCATAGTATCT
>JBBIGC010185069.1:0-14312 GCA_037576955.1 Lepidarchus adonis | reverse complement strand
ATTGTGTATAAACAATGAGCACTTTTTAAAATTTTGTATATATATACAGTATGTCTAGGATTCGTCTGTGTGCAGTGTCTTATAATGCGCTCCAGCCTCAGTCCACTCCTTATGAAGCTCCCCCAAATACTTGAATGTATTTTGCTTGGCAATCATCTCAAGGCTGCAGTTGCTGGTGCAACTTTTCCTACCACACATTTTCCTTCCACTCAACTTTCTATAACTATGCTTGGATGCAGAATTCTGAACAACCAGCTTCTTTAGCAATAACCTTTTGTGGCTTACCCTCCTCAGTCTCCCAGACTGAGACCATTTAAAGGCTCAGGAAACCTTTGCAGGTGTTTTAAGTTAATTAGCTGATTAGGATATGCCATCCTGACTTTCCAAGATTGAACTTTTTCACAATATTCTAATTTTCTGAGACAGAGAATTTTGGGTTTTATTATCTAAAAGCCATAATCATCGAAATTCCAAGAAATAAAGACTTGACATATTTCACTCTATGTGTAATGAATCTATGTAATATATATATTTTACTTTCTGAAAGGAATGTCAAGAAATATCTATTTATCTATCTGTCTGTCTGTCTGTCTGTCTGTCTGTCTGTCTGTCTATCTTTTCAAATTTTTTAATTATTTATCTAAAACGACACATTGCTCAAATTTTTGACACACATGCTTCTGAATGGCTCTTGCACAAATGAGAATATTTCTTAAGAACATATGTAGTGTTTTGTGAGTGCAGGTTCTGATTCTTGCTTGTCCAGTCGACTTTTCCGGTTGCCCATCGTGCTTCTTGGAACATGGTCATGTGTTTTGTGTTATTTTGTCTTATTAGAGTAACACATTATAGTAGAACAGTGGCCTATTTAGTCTCCCACCAGCTGTGAGTGAGGTGTTAATCACTGCCGGCCTGGGGCAGTAGAGGCAGCTGCTCCGGCCTGATTCCAGCCTCTGCCTATAGACAGATGTGCAGCCTGTGATACCCAATGCTCTGGTCTCACCTTACACACACAGCTGGACACTGTACCTTTTAATCGCAGTGTAAGTAGAGGCTGTTCCTGTAACAGGCATTGCAGCCCTGATGTTGATGTTAATTATAGTAAATGTCCAAATTGACCCTGCAGTTAAACCCAGAAGCACTGTAATTATGTTCTCCACAGTCCGGGCTGGGTGCACCGCACTGACTAAGACATCGGATCGTTAGTGTCTTCATTGTGGCTGCAAATTTCATCATTGTCTCTTTCTCATTGCTGTGGATCAGACTGCAGATAATTAATCAAATAGAGTAATTAATGTGTTTGTTGTTCCTGCTTGAGCCGACATACTTGTATCTGAACATCACGGTACACAATTACCCACTGACCTCACTTTCATTCATTTAAATGCTATTTTCTTCATTATTGTCATATTATACCAAGGAATGTCCCGATCATTTGACCCTGAGTCCAATCTGTGTCATTCATTTTTGAGTATCTGCTGATAAAGACTCGTGATCTGATTTGTGTACTTTTCAAGATAACAGTATTAAAGTTATTCAAATCGAGTGTATACGACAATTGAATTCTTGTGTGGCCCCGCAAAATGATGTGGATTCTTGTTTATTTCCTGAGTGCCAGCACGTCCTCGACCTCCTGTTTTACACACTAATACAGTTTAAATGTTGCGCTTCAATACTTCATGCTTGAAAATAATCTGATAGCCGTAGGTGATGGAGAACCTTGCTGTAAAGCTCTGGTAGGGCAGCACCTGAAGTGTAGAGTGAAGGAGCGGGGCTTATCTTTGAGATCAGATCGGGCAATCCCCAATTAAAATAAGGTGTGTGTGTGTGTACTGCTATACATCATGTCTTTATTTCTTCATCACATTTGGACTTTTTCTTGTTTTATCTCGTTGCCAAAGTTCTTTAGTAGTAAACCATGCGCTGAATCTGTCTCATTTTGTCCTTGACTTTGGATTCGCTCAGAGGAAGTAACTGCCAAAAGCAAAACCACACGGATCCGACCGGCAGATAAAATCTTTATGAACACAGATGGTGTTTTTTAAAATGTGGAAACAACAAAAATTAAACATTAAGTTATGTCTTGACTAGAGAATGAACTTCTGAAAGAGGAAGACATTGCCATTAACTCCTCAACTCTTGCAGATCTGTTCCTAAAAGCAGGTGGTGGTGGGTGGTTACCTAATCAGAGTGTGGTCAGCACGGTGGGAAAGGTCAGGGTAGTCTGTGTCCACGCTGACCTGGCCTCAGGCAGCAGAAACAGGAGATTTTAAAAGTCGGACATGCTCTAATGAGGGCCTGTATGTACAGCAGGTCGGTCCAGCCACGTCTGTGTTCTCTTATCAAATTAGAGGTGGAGGAGGGAAGGATAGGGAGGAGTGTTTGTTCTGTGTGCAAGGCAAACGGCTCTCCAGAAACTTGAGTCAGTGCTTTTTCCTAGAAAAATGGTATAAAGACATAAATACAACACAGGACATTTTAGTTAGTGCTAGTTTCATTCACATGTAAGTGCTGTCAGAGAGCCACGGCCATTGGAAACCATTCCAACACTTGGGAATCTGTCTCCATCTTTATCTTCTACATCCTTCTGATGGAAGTGGAGTCAACCTATATTGGTTCAGGTGTTGGCCACTGAAATCAAGTAGGGAAGGGTGGTCCATATTCCAGAGTAGGGAAGGGTGGTCTAGTGAGACGTGCTGGAAGACAAGACTTTTTCATTGTTGTTGTTGTTGTTGTTGTTGTTGTTTTGGTGTCCAAGGCTTGACTGATGTGTGTTTGGACGAGAAGAAAAAACAGAAGGCTGAAGCTCAAATATCTCACTGTTTTGATGAGGGGCTTTCTGTTCTCTAGATCAAGGGACAGAAGAAAAAGATCAGGGAAAAAGAGGGGGGGTGGGGAGGTGGGAAAAGAGAGAGAGAGGGGGGGGGAGATCAATGAGAGGAAATGAAAGAAAGAAAGATGATGGAGAAAAAGATAGAGAGAAAATGAGAAGAGAATCAGGGAGAGAGAGAAACCAATATGAGAGAGAGAGAGAAATAAAGTGAAAGAAAGAAAGAATAGAAACCCAGTGGAGAGCGTGAGAGAAAAGATCAGCGAGATTGAGCAATAGAATAACAGGAGAAGGATCAAAGAGAGAGTGAACAAGGGGGTAGAATGAGGAAAAGAGAGATCATGGAGAAAGAGATAGAGAGAATGAAAAGCCAGAAGAGAGATAGAGAGAGAGAGAGGGATCAGCATGAGGGAGAAACCAGGGTGCTGAAGGAGAGAGAGAGGGAGCTTGGGCGAGAGAAAGAGGGAGGGAACCTGACGGAGAGAGTTTTTGAGAGAAAGGGATAAGCAGTGAGGATGGACTGAGCTTAAGAGCGGGTTGTCACATTTTGAGGAGGTGTTTGAGGGAGCAGAGCGGTTTTCAGGACTTTATCACTGCAGGGGAATAAAAAACGGCTTTTGAAGTTAAACTGGTAAGATTTCGCTCTTTTTAGTGAGCTCCTTCACTCACCGTCGTTTTCTGCATCTTCCCTTCTTTTCACTGGTGTGCTGGGTTCTGTCACATGTCGTCCAATGCTGTGAAGAGTCAGCTATGAACTTGTATGAGTGTTTTGAATATTAAAACTGATAAAGTTTGAATCTGCTTTGAACAGAGCTGTGGTGTCTCATGAATGATAATGTCCTGTGGCAGTTTCCCATGAGAGAAATCTGCAGTAATCAGAGTTAAGTAATAGCTTAATACAAGGGCCATTAGCAGTAAAGGATGCTCCAAACTGATGTACAATATACTCACCTAATTTAATAAATCGGATATTGGTCAGACATAACTAAATCATATTTGATGCTATTACTTAGACACAGCAGTTTTAAAATAGCAGTGCTACCCTATTGTGTTTCTTAGTATATATATAGTATATTAGACCCCACTAGAGTTAGATCACCTTCAGAGTTAAAGGCTTATTAATCACTGTTTTATAATATGGTTGCTTAGATTGATTCAGAAAGTTCCATTAAACCACAGGATAAATCCCAATATCCAATCACTGAAAAAGGAAATGACTTCCACCATTGGTGGGTCTTCTGATTTACATCTTTTGTATCACTCTGCAAGTTGTCTGCTCATTATCCATAACAGAAACTAACTGTTGAGAACAGTGAAATGATTACAAAGATTTTAGCATCAGCTCTTATTTTTATGGAGAGTTTTGGACCTTTGACCAGTTTTTAGAAAGGAAATGATAAAAAGGTGACCAGTGCAGGGAAATAGGAAACCCAGCTATGCGTGTGATAAAGCTCCAGTCAAGAGCATTTTCACCCCTAATCTCATTTGAATTTATTGCAGGTTTTGACTTTTTTTTTTTTTTTTGAAGGTGGTGTTTAAGAACTTTTATTTATCTGAACCATTAAGACAAGAATAATCTGTAATATTTTAACACATCAGGCATCCAATATCACACTGAATGTGAGAATGTTGTACAAATATTAGTATAACAAGCATTCTTTGAAATTAAAAGGTATGAAGGAAATGAATGAAAGAATGAAGTTCCTTCCCTAAGCTGCTAGTAAGTATGATGAGCTTTATCTCCTGAAAAGTCAAAAACATTGACCCCTCCCCCCTGTGGTCAGCACCAGTCTACGTTTCCCTGTCTTTTGACCTGATAAGTGTCTTTCCGTATCACATTTCTGTAGTAGAACTGAGTGCTCGACTCCTGGGACGTCTGCAAAGCCTCAGGACGAACAGTCCTGACAGATCGAGTTCCTGCACCTGAATCTGATAGCAGAGGGATGGCGAGGTGTGGGAGTGGAAAGTCGAAGTAGAAAATAGACCTGAGGAAAAGCTATTGAATATTTTTGGGTTTATCGTAGGAAAGTCATTAAACCAAACATAAGGTCAGGTGTTATAATTATAGCCCTAAATGAGGAGACCAAGTCCTGAGTTTCGCATTCAAATGGAAAACTGTAAAAGTAGTAGATCTTTGAGCTAGAGTGTAGAATGTATTATTTTTTTATACTGTTATTATTATATAATAAATCCCCAGAAATTCATTTCTGCATTTTACTAAGATTGTATAGTAGATTGTATATCTACTCAAAAAGCTATTAGAGGCAGATTGTGAGGGTCATCTAACCTGAGGTCTTCTTACAGGCCACAGATGGATAATGCAATGCTTAGTGCTCCTAATCAAAAGCGTTCCTATTTGCAATGCCAATCCTAACCCAAGCTAAAACATGGGCTGGCAATATGACCAACCTAGTGCCACTTTCATGTTTAAAGTGAGATGTAATAACTTTGTTCTAAAACGGTGCCAGCTTCAATAATGAGCCTCCAACTGTAGAAAAAATCCAAAAACTCTTCATTCTCCTTATTGAGAAAAGCGAAAACTCCGGTGTGAATAGTTCTACAGAACAAGACTAGCGTTCTGTACGCCAGAGTCGTTTTCTGAGTGTTTATTTCTCTGTTGGCAATTTTGAAATGGATGTGGCTACACCTTTAGGTCTGAATTATAAGAGAAATGCATGACAGTTTTTGAAGACACGTCAGGGCTTTAAGTCGCTGCTGATGTAGGTTTTAAAGCATGAAAGTCTTTGTGCTACTTTTAGCCTGTGAAAGCTAACTGTAAAGTGCTGCCTGCCTTTGAGGTGAGGTTTGTCACATGAGTGGCAGCGAGGTCAGAGGTGATGCTAACAGACATGACGAGAAGATTAAGAGTGCTGGGTCAGGCTCTAGTCGTGTGACCTTGCTTAGGAAGGGACCTACACTGGAGAGTATCTCTGCTAAATTCACCTAGAGACTGGGACTGGAGGTGGTCACTTTGCAGCCCGTAATCCTGACAGTACCTGGACCTTTTAAACCATTAAAAATTGCTTAAAAATTTTTTTTAATTAAAAAATATATCAAGTTACAAGAATTAAGAAAGGAAAAGAAACCAAATGAGCACATTGGACTACTGAACTTCTTGGGTCTACTGGATGTCTTAACTGTTTCTTGTTGTCCCTTCCCTGGCATCTCCAGCAAAGTCTCTCCAGACACTTTAACTTTGTCTCTTTGTGCGCCCAACATTAATAATGCCATAATTGAATGGGCTTGATTCTTCACTATATCAGATTACTAACAGACTCTGTGTACACAAAGCCTGTTTTGTATGCTGATAAAGCCTTTCAGAGCCATTAAGGCTTATCTGGGGGTGGTGGTGCAGGGTGCTGAATAGGTCTGGATATGTAGCATTGAGGAGGGGGAAGGCAATGGTGTCAAAAGAACTCGGCCCCCCCTTCCATTCTCCATTCCCCGAAAGCTCAATAGCCACAACAGTCACTCCTGTACAAGATCTATTGGAAAGAACTTTCTTAACTTGCTGAAGTTCAACAGCAATCAATAGGCCTGGAATGCACAGCAGGGCCAGCAGCAATTAATGGGAAATGTTCTGGAGTGGAGGTGTTTGCCTAGGGCTTGCATCCAAAGCTGTAGCCCCTCAGTGCTATGACTTATTTCGCACTAAAGCTCTGGGTTATGCTGGTATTCGAGACGGCACGTGTGCTTTGCATGACGCATTATTCAGGGTTAGCCAAACATGCTAATAAATTCCGCCAACACCCCTCCCTTCACCCCAACTGTGACCCAACGCACTATATGCCTCATGGGGAAAAAATGTTTTAGATTCATGCCACTGTATTATGTCTGATTTCCCCTCATATGAATGTGAGATAAAACGAGAAACCCTCTGAAGTAAGCATAGTTTTAATTCTTGGGTTCCTTTGCATGATTTTTTGGAACATTTTTTGCTCTTGCTCTGATATATCTTACAATGGGTTTTGGGTCAGATATTGAATATAAAATGTATCTAATATTCAACGATTACTAATGATGCACATATTTTTACATACAGGACATTAATCAGTTTGGAGATTGGTTAGATTTACAGTGCTTTATGTATGTTACTATATATTCATGTATATACCGACGAAAAATGCATGTCCGATATGAGCGACAGCAAATCAGCAAGTCGCAATCGAGTTGTTCAGCAACGACGATGACGGATCTGATTTTGAAGGATTTAAAGGAAGTTAAAGTTAAAATCTCTTTTTTTCCCAGCCATCAATAAACTTTTGTTCCTTTATATTACTGTTAAATTGAGCTTTTTCCAGTGTGTATGATATAATAGTAATGTAATATAGCAAAGGCTTGAAAAAATGTAATTTTTATATTGCAGCAACGAGCTTGAAATAGACGAATGTAAAGAACATCATCACTGATCTATCTTTGCTTTGCGTTGCTTTTCAAACTTTTGTCGCTGGAGTGAACGGTACATTTATACTCAACTTATCATTCAGCAATGCTGTTCTTTTGTACTGAATTATACTTTAGGTAATGTGTTTTCATGTTTTTAGTTAGGCCACCTCATTTAGGAAAGTTGCACCCAATACCGGGTTTGCAAAATGTAGGCCACAGCCTATTGTTGGGGAAATACGATATTATACGTCTTGGTTTGCCTGTGAAAAATGCACATTTTATTCCAGAGCAAAAGTGAAATCAGTGTGAAAACAGGATGCACTAACAGTTTCTACTAAAGGTAGTGAGAAACGCTCAGAAGATAATAAAGAATGTGTCAATGATATAGTTTCATTTGAATAAATTAATTTTTTCAGATTTTTAGTAGTGTTGAAATCTTCATTATCCTGTTTATTAGCTGTAGGGTTGTGTGCTTATGTATTTATATTTTTGGATATTAGCGATAAAGTTTTACTTTGAAGTCAGTACCTGAACCAAAACCTAAAAAAGAATGTTAATAACATTGAAAGATTTTTTGATTAATGAGGCAAATTTGAACAACAAATACAATTTCTTTTGTAATTTCCATCACTCATTTTTTAGTTAAACTGCTCATTAAGCCGCTTCATAGGAACCGGCCTATAGTTACTCTAAAGAGGACACAGACCCAACACATTTGTAAAACCATCACTATTGAAGGCAGATGAAGTCTGGGAAACGACCAGTTGTGGGCTGGTCTTTTGTAAAAGTCCTCTTAGACTAGGTCATAGGGTCTGACCCTGGAACAGAGCATGCAGTGCAATGGGTATTATGAACTGGGGGTTTTCCGGGTGTTGGGGCAGCACTGTGGGGATCAAGGGAATAGGACTGGGCTGGATCCCCTGTTGAGGTCTTTTCAGGGTTGTAGGAATGGGATTCGGGTGTGAAATGGCAATGTTGACCCAAAGAGGAGTGTCCCCTGCTGGTTCTTGTCTGAAGAAATGTAGAAGGGGGCAACGAGTGTCCTGACACTTTTTTTGGAGCGACTTCAGTAGTGATGCAGTATATGAGATCATTAACATTGCACACGAACATAGCCTCATTATTTCAGCTACCAAACAGGCTTACAACATGGTGTTCACCTCATTCTGTAGGAAAACCATGTGTTTCTGGAGGTAAATGTATTTCTATTCATTGGAAGTTTATACATTACCATGTATTAAGATGTACTGTCATGTTAAGAATGGAAAGCTACATCCAATCTTACGTTCTAGCTACATACTAATGTTAGGCAAGGCAAGTTTTTTATATAGCACATTATCATACATGAGGGTCATTCAATGTGCTTTACAAAGATAAATAGAGCATAATTACAGGAAATAAAAAGAAATTCAAACAATCCTTAAAATTAAAAGAAAATAGAGAAAATCATAAAAAGATACAGGATTCAAGTTACAATAATAAAAGATGTTGGTAACCAACAGGTCGTGCTAGGGTTCGCAATTGAACTCGGGACAGCCCATTTTGTTCCCCTTGAGCTCGTGTTCTTTTGTTCCTCAGTGAGTCTTTGGTCGTCTACAGAGGAACTTATTATAGTCCTTCTGTTTTGAGCAGATATATTAAGCAGCAAGTGAACAGTCAGTTCTTGAATTTGATGTGCTGGAAGCAGAAAGGTAAGGATCTGAGTCACTTTCAAAAGGGCCCAGTTGTGACGACTGAGTCAGAGCACCTCCAGGTAGTACCTCCAATGGTCAAAGGAATGTCAACTGGTGAATCAACCTCTGGGTCATGGGCACCTAAGGATAACTGATGTATTAGGGGGGTGCAGGTTAGCCTGTTTGGTCCGATTCCAAAGAGGTTAATGCTGGCTCTGATAGAAAGGGGTCCGAACACACAGTGCCCCACAGTCAGAGCTGCTCCCTGGTGTAAATCCATCATGGCGTATTTTGGTTGAATTTTGACTTGCAGTCTTTACACTCAACCCATGAATTTCTCAGGTCCAGGAATTAATTCACTGACATCACTCCTCTCTCTGCCTTTAATTGGGCGAAGTCTCTGAGACTTCTTAGCGAAGATCACAGACGTTCTGTCTCCCTGTGAGAGCAGATGGGCCACATTGGTGGTGGAATTTCACACCAAATATGAATTTAGCACCTGGTTGTTTTTCATTCCCCCTGGAAGGCGACGGCGGCTGCTCAGAGTGTTCTCTCACATCCCTCAGGCTCAGATGGTGCGGTAGCAGCAGACTCAACGTGAGCCAAAGTCGGCTAGAAACTCAGACAGGGACCAGAGTGCAGCGTCGGCCCAAAGGCCACACAAAGCGATTTATTTAGAGCACTGGAGCTGATCGAAGAGTTGACCGTCTGAAGCAGATTGAGGCTGGAGATACTAATAAACACAACAGTGAGCCTTTTTGCCCTCAATGCAGCCAGAATGCTCGATGGGTAAGTATCTCTCCAGAGCACAAAGGGCCGATTGCACACACTTTTTGACATCGGGAAGGGTGGGGGTGTCTTTTACTGATTGATATGTCACGCCCAGGAGGTTTGTGGGAGGAAGTGCTCTTTGAAGTGGGGGTTATGTTGGTGTTGTGTTGCACTGAGCATTGATGGCAGTGTTTATGGACGTGTGGATGAGAACACCAGGCTGTGGCTGTAGGAGAGGTTGTGGAGGTAAATCGTGGTCATGAACAGATTACTATAGAGAAGAGAGTTTGTCCCGATGGGGCTGTAATACCACATAGCAGAGCTGGAAAAGTATTTAGACTGTGTGCCAGTGTCAACCAGTGTCTAATGTGATAGCTCATTATGGAATAGTGAGATACAGTGAGAAGATCATCTCTGTACATTGTTGTTTATTGTGGCTGAGGCTGCATATCCAGACCCCCAGCGTTTTTTATTCCGTTCCAGCCTTCAGAACACCTGAGCCAGGTAATCAGGAGCTGCTTACTGGGATTAGCTGTCCTGGCAGTCTGACAAGGACAAAAATGTGGACGCTCTGGGAGGTCCTTGAGGTCTGGACTGGTTTTTATAAAAACATATCTCATATTACATACTCGTTTTTATTTTTCGTAGTCCATCTAGTTTTACAATTTCCCTTAGTATAAATGAAGCTAATCAGCCAAGGCAGATCTGGGGTCCACATTTTACTAATGTAGTGAAGAATATAAGGGAACCTAATACTCAACTAATTACACCCCTTCCTCAAACCACTTCCTGTGAAGTCTTTTAGACTTGCTGTTGTTTCTGACACTGTATGACACTCTTAGATATTAATATGAACAAAAAGTACATTAGTCAAGTCGATTTTATTTCTTTAGTGCTTAGTACAGCTGACGTTGTCAACAAGCAGCTTTACGGAATGTGAGTAGACCAAGGGCAGAGGTGAGGAAAATACTACTGGAGGAAGAAACCTTGAACTCATGCTCTTCTGAACAGCAGTAATAAAGGAAACAGGCAAAAAAGGGTCTTAGTACATTGAAGAGGTGGCATCTATAAGACCATAACTTGGCGCATTTCAGAAGGACACTGCTAATAAAGTGGATTCACCTTATGTTATTATATTTACAAAGTAATATTTTGTAAATATAATAATAAACGTGAATCCACTATGTAGTTATGTAAATTTATTAGCAGCGTCTTCCTGAAATGCAGCAATAATGTCCTCCTCTCTGCCGCTAATGTGCTCTGGTCGCTATGGTAACGTATAAACTTTCCTTTGGTTGTATCATTTTATTTTGTTGTATTTATCCGCGATACCTTAAAGGCTGGTCCATGAAAATATTGTCTGACATTAAACCGGTCCATGGCATCAAAATTTTGGGGTGTTTTTATTTGTTTGTTTTCAGACAATAAAATAGAATCAATGCAAATTAAATTAATACAGTGACCAGTACATGTTTGTTAATGTGTTGGGTTCTCAATTCCAGAGTTCTTCTTGCGGAATTACGTGTATTGACCATCAAATCCATTGTTTGGGCTCAATCAGTGGTTAAATCAAGTGCTTCACACACACATGCAATGGCTGGAGGCATTGAGGGGGAATCATTAAACCTGCACTGTTTTAACAGCTCCCAGCACATATCAACAAATGACTTTATCTCAAGACGACCCTGGGACTTTAGGTATGATACATGTAACAAATGTGATACATTTCTTTGGTCCACTCAGCTGCATGTGTGTCTTATTAAAGTGTATGGCTGTATAACGCTGTATCATTGTATATCATTAAGCCATAGTGTAGAAAAGCAAAAACAGTGTGTATGTGGTATCCTGTCCTTGCTTTCTGCATAACTGCCTATCAAGACTTGGCAAGTCTGCAGGAAGTGCTAGGAGTCTTGACTCATTAGGAGCACTTTTTTGCAAACAGTGGCTGCTAATTAGAGGCAGCAGGACTTGTTGAGGAGGCTCTTGACATGGCCTGCACTAATCAGGCCTGAGGGAATAAGCTCATGACAGAGCGAGCGGGGGAACGCAAGCCCATGGAAAAGATGACCTGGCTGTGGCCTGCGGGTGAGGCGTGGGGTGCGCAAAGCCCCTCAGGAATGCGTCCCGCTCTCTCCATCACTCACACACATCACAAATGCTCAGGTCTCCTGCAAAGCAGCATGCAGAGACCAAATGGGCTGCAGTGCAAAAATGAATTACCTTCTTCCTTTGTCTGTGACTGTGAGGTGGAAAGTTTGACGTGCTGTAAAGATTCTGCAGGATCCATCACAACCGGGTCACAAACTGTTTGAACATCTCCCTTCAGGCAGAGCGTAAAGACAAACAGACTGAACCTTTACCATCCTAAATGCTGCCAAGTTCATCTAGTGCACTTTATCTTTACAACAAGCACGTGTTTACACACATTTCCATTTTTAGCATGTTTGGCGCTGTTGATAGCTGCCCGCTGCTCCACGTGGGCACATGGGATGGGTTAAATGCAGAGGACAAATTTTGTTGTGGTGTTCACAATGACAGAAATTCACTTTCACTTCATCTAATTCACTTTCACTTAAATGCAGAGGTCACTTTTTGTTGTGGTCACAAAGAAAAAATACAGTATATTTTCTAATAATAACCTGTCTCTTATTGCCGCCCGTTTCTAATAAATGCCAAGTTTGAAGAGAAAGACCAACGTCCCCTCGCCCGAAACTTTTACGGGCAGGCGCCTCCGAGCTTTCACTTTCTACCTCCGTGTTTTAACAGAATTTATTCCCTAAAAGGTACGAAATGGCTTAAAACAAACCTCTGATTTCTGAAGACAGTTATACGAGTGTAACACGCATAATTACTCATTTCTGTCGCGATATCTGAGGGTTATTGACGGATATTAATCGTCTCTGTTTAAACTTATCGCTGCATTCGATGCTAAACCACTCCCACAATAACAGCAGCCAATCACAGACAAGTATCACCATCGAACAGACAGAGGGATGATTTTAGTCGTGATGTTTTATCTTCTGTTAAAATAAATGTGAAGAAGCTGCATGACATTTTGTGGCTATAAATACCATCACCATTCCGTCTGAGGAGAATAATAGCCCGTCTCCAACAAACGCCTGTCTCTATTAAACGCCGGGCTGTCAGAATATTTTTTTTGGATGATATATGGTAGTCATGTTCACTATAAAATTAGCCTGACATTATAGAGGGTTTATGAATATGTTTATGGTTATAAGGGTTATTCATTTGTACTTTTAAAGCTCAAGTAGAATTGGGCAATATGACCATTATTATCATGATATATTGTGCCCCACAATATGATTTTCTGACAGAATGACTCCAACTCCTAGCCTGAACTATTATTGTTATAAGCTGCACCAGTGCTGTGGCTGATGGCAAGGATGTGCACCAGATCACAACTTTATTACAACTTTCCCTTTATACTAGTGTTTATGAAGCACAGCTTATCCTTTAAAGGTATTTTCTTGTGTTCTCCCTGTCTGAACACTTCCCATGTTTTCTTTTAGATTCAGAATGCTGATGGTCCAATGGGTCCTCCAAGTCATCTGAGGTTCCCGCGACGCGTCCCTGCTGTCCTTCACCCTACACGCCCTACTTGTTCCTGGGCGTCCAACCCCACAGCGTCTGGCCCTTGGCAAACTGAGTAGTACTCCCTCCCCCCTCCCATACACACACAGGTGAAAGGCGACTGCTCCCTGTGGAAATATGCCTGGATGGAGGTCCCAGTGGCGTCTGGTGCTGCTCAACCTGCTGACTTGTGGCCTGGAGATCTGTGTGGCAGCCGGAATAACTTATGTGCCCCCGCTGCTGCTGGAGGCTGGTGTGGAGGAAAAGTACATGACCATGGTGCTGGGTGAGTCTGTGTTCATGAACTCTTGCTTTGATTCATTTTAATTAATTCTCACTACACTCTTTAAGCAGAATGAGATTGCAGACACAGCCAAGATCTCTACAGTGTTCACACTAGGCGACTTGTGTTCATGTGATCAGGAGTCCTACTCACAACTATATGACTTATCTGTGACCTGGGTGTTCACACTACAAGGTGTTCACTAGCCAGAATGAGTATGGCCTTCAAGTCCCTGTACGGCCGGACGGAGTTTACTCTGACCGCTGTACCTCCGTGGCTGTGACACCAACTGCACCAAATCTGGCTAGATAAAGCATGCGCCCCACTTTTAAAGGAGCCCTTGTGTAGCGATTCTCCCCAATTTTGGGAATTAAAAACAAAAAACTCAATGCAACCATGCACATCTCTGCATTTATATATGTGTATGCAGGGGGATTTTTTACCAGGAGTTGAAGATGAGCTCTACATCAGCTCTACATAACGCAGCTGTAGTCACTGTCTCAGATAGAGATGGAGGTGAGCTCTATATCAAATAATGCAGCTCTAGTCACAGTCTCAGAGAGAGGTAGAGGTGAGCTCTATATCAGCTCTACATAACGCAGCTGTAGTCACAGTCTCAGATAGAGGTGGAGGTGAGCTCTATATCAGCTCTACATAACGCAGCTGTAGTCACTGTCTCACAGAGATTTGTAGGTGAGCTATATATCAAATAATGCAGCTCTAGTCACAGTCTCAGAGAGAGGTAGAGGTGAGCTCTATATCAGCTCTACATAACGCA
>JBBIGC010185058.1:0-14313 GCA_037576955.1 Lepidarchus adonis | reverse complement strand
CTGTCTGGTCCCGAGAATCGAACCTGGGACCCTTCGGTCTCAAACCCACTTCTCTAACCATTGGGCTATGACTGCCCTGAGACAGGATGAGACAGAATGGCGTCCAGAGCTACTGTGTAATCAGATAACTTGCTGTGAGCTGCAAGTGGTCCTATTATGAGTACTTCTGTATTTTCAGAATTTAACAGTAGGAAGTTCCTCAGTTACCTTAAGCTGGTGTTTCTCGTCTGGCTTTGCCGAAACATATAACTGTGTGTCATCTGCGAAGCATTGGAAGTTAAGATAATGTTCCCCAGAAGTAACATATACAGGGAGAACAGTAATGGGCCTAAAATGGAACCACGTAGAACACCAAACTTTATTTTCCTACAAGCAGAAGAATCACCACGCAGTCTCTATAATATGGTGAGGCCTAAACCGTGATTGGAAAAATTCATGAATGTTGTTCTTATGTAAGAAAGAACAGAACTGGGCTAAAGATTTTTGTAGAATCTTAGAAATAAAAAGAGAGGTTTGATATCGGACGATACGAGTTGGCAGGGGTCATGATTAGACTTGGGCTCTGGATTTTCACTGATTAACTGTCCTGAGACTATGTGCCATACTGCAAGAAAGGAGCAGCAACCTACCCGAATGGGATGGATACTGTCCCACCCTAGCAGGCCAGCTTTGCCCTCAAAAAACCTCCAATTATCTATAAAGCCCACTTTGTTTTCTAAGCACCACCTGGACATCCAGCAGTTCAGTGACCACAGCCTGCTGTAGGCAAAGTCTTCACGGTGCAATGGTATGGGGCCAGAACATATTATGGCATCGGACATTGTCTTCACTAATTTGCACACTTCTATAACGTTTCTTTTAATAACCTCACTTTCCTGAAGGTGTATATACTTAGCTCCTACATGGAAAGCTATCTTCGAGTCTCTATGATTGCCTAGTAACCTGAGATTACCTGCTATGTATGCCACTCTGGCTCCCAGGATACACCTGACTAATGCTGCTGGTGCCTGTAAAAGCCTGGCTAACTTCACGTGCCTCACGATAGAGTCTCCAATAACCAGAGCTCTTCCAGGTTTCTCAGCGGGTGCTTCACACATGAACTGATTGGGAGTGATGCTCTAGTGGGCAAGCTTTAGAAGCTCTCCTACCCTTATACTGCTAAAGCACGTTCACCCATTCGCCCCACTGTGAGGGCCCTAAAACTGAAACTGAACTGAAAACTGCTATCTTCTCCATCAGGGAGCTAATTAGAGTACATCTATAACATGTAAAACTATTACTAATGACGGAAGAAGAATAGCTAAACATGCTGCGCTTGACACACTGAACGAATGGACTGGTAGACATGCTAAAAGAACGTACATTAATTCTGTGTAAATGGAAAGCCTTCACTCATTGCTGTCGTAAATCTATGTTGAAAATGAGGCCCTCATAGAAAAATGGAGAATATGATGGGTGGTATGCAAAAAGTACAACAAAATAATGTATATGTAAGATTATTGATTAAAATGCCAGACAAATCAGCAAAACAGACCCAGACCATCACACTAGCACTTCAACATTTGTCAGTTGTCAGTCCACAAAGTATTCTCCCAAAATTCTTGGGGAACATCAAGACGTTTTCTGGCAAAATTGAGATGAGCCTTAATGTTCTTTTTGCTCAGCAGTGGTTTTCGTCTTGGTACTCTGCAATGCAGGCCCTTTTTGCCGGCTGGCCACTCGTAGGAAGGTCCGCCACTGTTCTATGTTTTCATCATTTGTGAATAATGGCTCTCACCATGGTTCTCTGGATCCCAAAGCTTTAGAAATGGGTTTATAACCTTTTTCAGACGGGTAGATCTCAATTACTTTCTTTCTCATTTGTTCCTGAATTTCTGTGGATCTCGGCATGATGTCTAGCTTTTGAGGATCATTTAGTCGACTTCACTTTGTCAGGCAGCTCTTATTTAAGTGATTGAGAACAGGTGTGGCAGTAATCAGACCTGGATGTGGCTAGAGATATTACACTCCGGTATGATGAATATATTTTTATTTAATTATATTTAATTTTATTTATTTATTTATTTAAATAATAAGTTATATCAGCCACTGTAAGGCCATATCATAGCCCCTTTTTGGTGACAATAAATACACTGGGAGGGAGATGTTCATGTTATTGGTAGCATTTTTTTTTTCTGTCAATGTATTTTGGGAGCAGTAGAACCCTTGCCGTGGCTCAATTCTGTTGCAACATCTCAAGAGAGCCACTCATGCAGTTTGCTACTTAAAATAGCCCAAACACTATACAGCACTGTATTATTGGCAGAAAAACAGCTCAGACCTTTTCATCTCCAATCTCTACACTTTACTTCAGTAGTTGAACTTAAAATATCAGTTTCCAAAGAGATGTTGTTCTGATGAAAGACTTATTGATTAGCATTGCACAGTGGCAATACTTCATGAAGTTCATATAACATTAAGGACTTCTTGACTATTAATAGCCACCAGCACAAGGTCTGGGACATAGACTGGTTGCAGTAGTGAGATTCATATTAACTTATGGTTGAGGTTGGACAGTGAAATATATTAATTCTCTTTTTATATATTTCTTACAGTAGCATTGGCATAACAGCTGGCATATTCCTATTCCAGCTCTGTAGGACAGTGTTGGGACACTGTTAAGCAATGTCTAGTTCTAGTTCTTAAGCCTCTCTCTGATTCAGGGAAACAAACCAGCACTGGCTAGGTCACAAAAAGTGAAAGTGATCGTCATTGTGAACACACCACAGCAGACAGCCAGCACAACGACATGTTAACCCATCACACATACACATGAGGAGCAGTGGGCAGCGCCCAGAGAGGAGTGAAGTGGGGGCGGTACTCAAGGGTTCCTCAGTGGTGCCCGGGCTGGGACTTGAACCTGCGACTATCTGACCTCAGGGGCAAAGTCCTAAACACTAGGCACCACTGCCAACAATACAAAATGGCTATGTTTGAAAAAATTGCTATTTTTCTTATGTCCTTCTTATACCAGCAAGCACTTTAGACATTTTAGCTCCAAGAGAAGGTCTCTTCTAAAAAAGCTAAGCAACTTGTTGGCCAGATGGCATAGGAGCAACAGGAGAAAGGAGCTGTAATAGATTAGGCAGCCCTGCTGGCATACGTCACCATGACTGTGCAGCCTAGTGTGTAACACTATCAGAATTCACACGGCAGCACCCCAGAGGGATGCACGGAGGGAAAGCGGAAAGCTCCGGCTGGCACAGGGCTGCAGGGAGGGAGATTCAGGGGAGATGGGGATTTGGAGGCTGTTTTGCCATCAGGAGCTCCAGATCGCCTGTGTTTACTGGACTAGCTCAGCCTCAGTGACTCAGTGCTCCTGGCTGTGCTTCGCCTCACAGACCAGAATAGAAGGTATTGTATGTAGTGAAGAAGGCGTCTAATCCTCTTCTACCATACAAGCGGTGAACTAGGATCTGAATTGTGATGACTTTCCTTGTGCCCTGAGAGCTTCTCCTGCTTTCTAAAGCCACAGAAGCTGCTTTATGACCAATTATGGCTGGAATTCTTTACTATTTCTTTAGATAAGTTATAATTATTGAAATTTTGAACAACAGGAACTGCTGCGAGGTTATAATCTTCACACAACAAAAGCAAACGTTATTATTATTACGTTTATTTGATAGGGACAGATACATTATAACATAGACAATCTGAACACAGCTGCAGTCCCGGTCATCGTGGTGCTTATAGTGAGCTCATTTGCAGCACTTGTCCCTAGATGGGCTTTTTTAACAAACATTCAATATGCAACAATTAACATGATAATAAAAAATTTACAATGATACAAACAACATATTCAATTACAGGCAGATACAACAGAGATACAAGTAAAATATTAAACATGATTACAGCTTTGTTGTTGATACAACCACATTTTTGTTTGTTTCTTAAAAGTACTGAAAGCAGTCACAGATTTGAAATGCACAGGAAGTGAGTTCCAGAGTCCCACACCAGAGTTAGCTTGAAAACATTTGTGCTGTCAAAATGTCTACATTTACTGCCTCTTTAACAGCACGTGGAAGATCAGCTGCTCAAATGAGATTTTAATGTAGAAATGACATGGTTATGTTAACATGGTGGCACCTGTATTGTTTCCTGGTGTACAACAAGGCAGTCCAGATTGTAGAATTATAAATTTGAAACCTAGATTTGGTTCTCATTTGGTTTAGTTGGAGGCCAATTTAAGTCCCTTCAATAACATTAACTGAAGTAGTTAAACTGAAGTATCTTCCTAACCATTCAGTAAAGAACTGCAAATTAAAAAGAATGTGCTATATGTTTTATCTATTCAAATTCAGTATATTTGTTAATGCATTGAGGTAGCAATACATCTTACTCTCAAGTAGCTTGGTGCTAAAGATACATAGCAATTCCTATAGAAACTAAAGACAAATGAATGTTGTTATGAATTGCCAGATTTTGTACTTGGCTGAAAATGAAAAATACATAAGATTTCTTTAAAAAAAAAACACCTCACAGACAGAGCGGAGCAAACATTTAAACAAACGAGCGGAGAATTTCACTCTAAATACACAGAAAAGGTGTGTTAACTGCAGGTAAGTCACTACAGAACATTTCTTTGTTTTAAGTTGTTTTTAAAAAAAAAAAAAAAAAAAAAGAATTTCTTATGCTATTTCATGTGTCTAGTAAATGTATCTTGATTTTAAAAAATTTAGATATTTGGACTGAAAACAGGACAGAAATGCATTTTTTCAGTGTATATTCTGTGCTTTGTCTCATATAGGTTTTTATTGACAAATATTTTCATGTGTGTGTTTTTTAAAGTTTATTTTAAAGTCCTTTTATAGCACTTATAGGTTAAGACATAGGTCGTCTTAAGCTGTGTTTAAATGAGGAGCATAAATGAACCTCGCACTTACTACATTAATGCTAAAAATGTAATGAATAATCTTCAAGTGAACTTGAGAGAGAGAGAGAGAGAGAGAGAGAGAGAGAGAGAGAGACTGTGTGTGTGTGTGTGTCTCTTTGAGTGACTTACCTTTACACATCTAGTAACTAAAACAAGTGTGCATGTAAGTAAGTGTGTATTTACAGTTGATGTAAAATTGTGCTGTTACACACACTCATACTCTCTTTTTGATTCCAGAAAAAAACAGAAACCATGAGCGGCTTCTTGATGGGAAATGCATCATGTTACCATGGCAACCGCTGTCCTGACAGACAGTTTCCTCAACATCGTCACTGACATGAGGCCTGACATGAGCAACATGTTTGTGCACTTTCTAAAGATTTTAGTTCTGTTTTTATGTAAAAGGTTGGAAACAAATGCTTTTATTGTTTTTTTCTTGGTCATTTATCCGATTCATCGATTAATCTGAAAAATAATCGACAGATTAATCGATCATTAAAATAATCGTTAGTTGCAGCCCTAGTACTGACGTTAGATACTTGCTCCGTCTCTGTTTAATGCATATGCTTAAACCATCGCCAATAATGAAACTGTCCATAAAGTTTGGGTGGAGTGTGTCTGCACACCAGCGGAGTGTGTCACCATGCTGTACAGTGTGTGTTCTATCAGTTCTCGCCACTTGACTCACTATTCAGGCTAGATGATGGGATGAACTGTTCGTTGTTAGGAGGTCCATCTTTTCTTGCTGTTCACAGAAATATAGGCCTATTGTCTGTATTTCGCCTTGATCAACCCCCATCCTCTACACGTAGCACTCCTATTGTATTCTCAGTATTCCATAGGGTTGGGTACAATACGGCAATGGTTATTATAGAACCGTATCTACCATTAAATCATAGCACAGGTTTCAGGTTTTTGGGGTCACTTAAATACAGACGTTACAACACCACTGCATGTCCAATCCCATCACTGGTTAACTTTGATTCCAGCAGATGAAGCCGAGACGGCCTTAAAAATTAAAATGACAAATGAAAATCCAAGATTTATGACTAAAACAGAGAAAAAGAAGCACAGCTGATTCACTCTGTTTACTCTGAATGCATATTGACTTTGCTTCCATCAACAATTTATTTTAAAAGGTTTATACGTACATGCAGTTTTATTTTCAATGTCATATTATATTGTTCAAGAAGAAGTTCAAATTTGCAATTACAATTAAAAAGCTGTTTTGTAAAATAGACAGACTTTATTTTTTGCTTTTTATGTATTTTTTTCATAATTTAAAAAGTATTATGTATGACACTGGTATTTTTTCCTCAGAAAACTGTTTATTGAGAGTTTTATTATCAAGTAAAAATCCCCATCAAATCACTCATCTTTTAGTCCTATACTAATCTGAATAGCCCACGTGTTTAGAGTACTTTGAGATCACAGTTAATTTTAGCCTCAGCTACAAAACAGTACAAAAGTGCAATTATGAAAGCTGATAGAATTGGCACAAAACACATTAGCAAGGCAGATATATCATAGACTGGATAAATACTGAACAAGCCTAATTTTAGCAGACTGGTAGCAATCGCTAGCCATTGCTAGCCAAGAACTGCTTCTGTGGGGACTGCTGATTTTGGTAACCTTGGAAACCAGAGTCTCAGTCATTATTAACTGAGCCAAACCATGAGTTTCTTGGAGGAACTCAGGGTTGAATTTAAAGACTATATATGAAATATGTAGTTATTATCAGAGGTGGGTAGCAACTATATTTACTCTAATACATACAGGCCAATTAAGCAAAAATGTGAAGAATTTAAACATTACTGATTGCTATCAGATTTATAAGATCACATACATTTGTGGTGTAAACAATCCATGTCTTGCTCAGACATTTAACCCTTTAGTCACACAAACTTCATCTTGTTCTACAAGCACATGGATATGGTGTTGCTGGTTTTTATTTTATTTGACACAAAAGAAGGACTGTGTGTAGAAAAGTAACTTCAGTTAACAAGCTAACAGGTGCTGATAGATGCTGATACATAATGATAGATGCTGATAGATTCTGTAAGACTTGAGAGATATTTGACTGGAAGTATTTGATGTGCAAGTAAAATAATTCTTATGATGCATTCCAAAATACAAGGAACAAAATGGGCAAAGCTAAATCAAGGTGCACAAACACAGTGCAAGTCTAATTCAGCTAATGACAAAAATATCAAAGGTAATACAAAGGCAAGGTCAAAAAACATATTCAAAGACAGTACATGTCCCTTGGTGTATCTTTAACAAGTGTTTTCCATGCTCTTTGCCTTCATGTGGGTGATCAAACACAGCCTTGAAATGAACTATGAACTCCTTGTAATCTATAACTGCACTGCAAATTAAACACTCAAGGAATTCGTTTCCCCCATGATGTTGCTCTATTACATTCAACAGACAGTGCAAATGTAAGATACAGACAGTTGATACAGACAGTATATATACTGTGACAGAGCTGGGGGCTTGGGCAGCTTGGGCGCCATGGGGCTGGATGTTGTCACTGTTCTGGGGGGGGGGGGGTGTTGCAGAGTTAATAAACAAAAAACGGGCCTCGTCCCGTATTTGTGCTCCAAACACTTGCGTCAGTCTCTTATTCCCTCGACGGCCTACTTCCAGAACGCCTGTGCGAACACATGCAGCTCGCAGCCCCATGCACATGGCCTGAGGCAGTCTATCCCTATTCGCAAACGACTGCGGCGACTTCCACTCACTAAACGTGGGCCGGCGGAAGAGAAGATTTGTGAAATGCTCAAAGTAGGCATCGTTGAGCCCTCTAATAGTCTGTGGTCCACCCCCGTAGTCTTTGTAAATAAGAAAGACAGCTCATGGAGGTTTGCGTGGATTACTGCCACTGTAACCAGTTACACGCAAGGAATCATATCCCCTGCCTGGGATTGATGAGGCCTTGGACTACGCGGAAGGGTTCTCGTTAATTCAGTTCTTTAGATCTGAGCAATGGTTATTGGCAGGTGGAGTTGGCCCTACACGCGTGGCCCAAAATGGCCTTTTCAATTGGGCAGGGGCAATGGCAATTCCGAGCAAAACCCTTCAGCGCTTTGCAACGCTCCCGCCATGTTCTAGCAGCTCATGGAGAGAGTGCTGGGGGACATTCCAGCATTACGATCAGAATCATGCTGTGATGTATTTAGATGACTTGTTAGTGCACGCTTGGACGTTCTAATCGGCACTGGGAAATTTGCGTGAAGTGTTTGAGGTGATTCAACGCAGCAATTTTAAACCGCACCCATGAAAATGCCACCTAGATCGCATTTTTTGGACATGTTAGTGAAAAGGGGGTGATGACAGACCCTACCAACATTCGTCAGTTGTGGAGCTTTATAGGGCTGGCCTCATACTACCGTTACTTTGTGAAAAACTTTACCACTATTGTGTGAGTCCATTACACTGGCTCACCCAAAAGGGGTGTTGTGGCATATTTCAGCTGGGCACTCTGGTATATCTCGTCTGGAGCAAAACTACTGCGTCACGCAACATGAGCTATTGCCGGTAATAGCTGCATTTGTGCTTCGTACAGATCACGGCTCGCTCACGTGGCTTATGGGCTTCAAAGATCCAGAGGGTCAACTTGCGCAATTCTGCAATAGTATGACTTCCCCCCGCAGCACTGAACAGGGCAGCTGCACGGTAACGCAGACACAATTCCATGGTGACAGAACACCCGCACCACTCCCCTGCACCCCCAGAGCACTGTCCTTGTCGAACAGTTTGACTGGATCTTAACCACGCAGTTAGCCATTTTGATGGACCAGCACCAAAAAGACTGGGACAGACATTTACAGGTCAGCGGTGCCACACTCATGTTCGGCCAAGAACTGAGAACACCCGTGATCCCCAGAACCAGAGATACCCAGGAAATGCGTGCTGCAGCTCGGGGGGCAACCTGCAGTGGAGACGGTGGCCACCCCATCTCCTGGCCGACTTTGACTTGGGCCCTGTGGCTGGGAACAGCTGCAACTGAGGTGGGGGCAATGTGACGGAGCTGGGGGCTTGGACAGCTCGGCCAACATGGGGTATCATGGGAGAAAGATTGAGACTGGATGTTCTTAAGTAATGTCACTCTTCTGGTTTTATGGTGTTTAATATGTGGGAATGTGTTTGCTGTTGTGCTGTGTGGGTTGAGAGATGGTTGAGCGCACTGCGGTTGTGATTGGTGTGCTGAGTATAGATCCAGTTGGCTCAGCCATCCGCCATTAACACACTTTGGGTTGGTGCATGCTTAGTGTGAATGCACCTTTCATTTAGCAGACATTTAGGGTCTAATTAACAAAATTGTAAGCAAATTTAGAATAAAAGCTGGTCATATTAGCAGAGGTGGAGCGTAGGTAGAGCAAACCAACCGCCAGTCAAAAAGCAGGGTTTCATGTGTTGATTGACTGTTCAGACACCAACCAGATAAAGGATGCATCAGTAATTGGTCCACCATACCTTAGTGTCACCCATAATAAGAACTTGCCTGACAAAGTGTAGTCGATCAATATATCCTCAAAAGCTAGATATCATGCCGAAATCCAAAGACATTTAGGAACAAATGAGAAAGAAAGTAATTGAGATCTATCAGTCTGGAAAAGGTTATAAGGTTATATAAGTTTTGGGATCCAGCAAATCACAGTGAGAACCATCATTCACAAATGGCGAAACCATGGAACAGTGGAACAGGTGTGGCCGACCGACCAAAATTACCCCAAGAACGCAGCGCCAACATCCAAGAGGTCACAAAGACCTCACAACAACATCCAAAGAACTTCAGGCATCGCTTGCCTCAGTGTTCATCACTCCACCATAAGAAAGAGACTGGGCAAAAATTGTCTGCATGGCAGAGTCTCAAGACGAAAACCACTGCTGAGCAAAAAGAACATTAAGGCTTGTCTCAATTTTGCCAGAAAACATCTTGATAATCCCCAAGACTTATGGGAAAATTCTCTGTGAACTGACGAGACAAAAGTTGAACATTTTGGAAGGTGTGTGTCCTATTACATCTGGCGCAAAAGTAACAACGCATTTTGAAAAAAGAACATCATACGAACAGTAACATGGTGGTGGTAGTGTGAAGGTCTGGGGCTGTTTTGCTGCTTCAGGACCTGGAAGACTTGCTGTGATAAATGAACCATGAATTCTGCTGTTGACCAAAAACTCCTGAAGGAGAATGTCCATCTGTTCATGACCTCAAACTGAAAGGAACTTGGGTTCTGCAGCAGAACAATGATTCAAAAACACACCAGTAAGTCCACGTCTGATTGGCTGAAGAAAAACTAAATGAAGACTTTGTAGTGGTTTAGTCAAAGTCCTGACCTGAATCAAATTGAGATGACCTTAAAAAGGTGGTTCCTGCTCTAAAACCCTCCAATGAGTCTGAACTACAACAATTCTGTAAAGATGAGTTTGGGCCAAAATTCCTCCACAGCTGTAAAAGACTCACTGCAAGTTATTGCAAACATTTGATTGCAATTGTTGCTGCTAAGGGCCCAACCAGTTATTATGTTTAGGGGGAAATCACTTTGTCACACAGGGCCATGTAGATTTGGATTTTTTTCTCCCGTAATAATAAAATCCTTCACTTAAAATGCATTTTGTGTTTACTTGTGTTGTCTTTGACTAATATTAAAATTTGTTTGATTATCTGAAATTTTTAAGTGTGACAAACATGGCAAAAAGTAATCAGGAAAGGGGCAAACACTTTTTATATTTACATTTATTCATTTGGCTGACACTTTTGTCCAAAGCAACTTCCAGGTACAGGAAAAATCAAACATAAATTCAGACATGACAATACTGATGTGCGAGGTAAGTGCTACAACATTACTACCTGAAAGAGAAACACATTCTACACTTTCATTAAGAGCTAATGATTAAGCCTAAACAGACGGCAGGTGCTACAGCATAGTTAACATGTCCTATTCATATATACAAGTGTTTTAGATGCTGAGGTAGTCATAGCATAGTTCAGTCTTGAGGTGTTTCCTGAAGGTGGAGAGAGTCTCTGCAGTTCTGACGTGTTTCCTCGTGACACACAGATTTCCTCGTGACACACAAGTCCTTGAAGGAGGACATGTCCAGGCCCTGGCAATCCCTCCAACAGTTCTTTTGCTCCGCGACGGGAAATGGCCTCAGAACGTCAACCCCCACACGCCCCCTGGTAGTCGCCACGTGGTAAACCCAGAGCGGAGCGTGTGCCTACTGCATCGGCCCCTTTTTGATGGTGCACCAAGCACAGTTGTGCACAAACAGCGTAGCTGCATCGTGCGTCCCCTGCCAATAAAAATGGTCACGCAGCTGCTCCAACGTTTTAGCGCTTCCAAAATGCCGTTGACCGACAGCTCCATGAACAAAACTAAAAACGTTCGGCCTTAGCGCTCTTGGCACAACCGCCTGCCACAGTATGCCTTTGCACACCGTCAGGTTTCCCCACTGAGATACAAGTGCTTTTAGCACGGACCATGCGTCTGCGACGTCTTTCCACGCTGGCCTCTGCCCCGCCTGCACTCGTGTTCGTTTACGGCGAAAATGTTTCAGAACCCCGCCAATCTCACGCACCACTCTTGTCTGCTCGGGCTCCAGATTCTCGTTACTGCGAGCCAGCAGCTCTTCCCTCATGAGCCCCCTTGTAGCATGTGCGGCTAACTCGAGCGTGCTAGCGGTTCCGGTCTCACTCGCCCCCCCCTTAAACACCATCGTGATCGGCAATGCGTTCCCCCACTCGTCGCATTCTTTCTTTAACAACAGCCATTCACTACGCTGTGCTTTGCTTCACCAGCGCCGGCCTATTCGCCCCGGTGGCCTGTCGAAGCATCACCATCTCCGCGTGGCAGCGTGGCACCGCCCACTCCGCGCCGCTCGCTGTCGGAGTGCCCCGTCACACCATCGCCATTCTCCGGCGCGACACGCTTCTTCCGCTGCCAGCCTACGCTGCATCCTTCGCCTCGAGCCCGCTGGAGTCACCTCTTGGTCGGCGATCATCTGCTCGAAGTCGTCCAGCACCCGAGGGTCCATCTTTGGCCACTTCTGACACCAAATGTAGTGCACTTGAGGGAACCAAGTCCACTACGAGGAACTGACTTGACACGAGGGTTGGATGCAAATTGGACGGAGTCCAAAACCCTTATTTCAAAGAGCCTTTAACAAGGCTAAAGGAACTCGTGCGCCCTCTTGCTTCCCAGAGGTGCACAACACAACCCTGGTCGAGCTACTCTGCTCAGTGAATCCGGCCCACCATGTCGGGATGGCTTTCACGCCAATGGTGGGTGCGGCTCCACTGAGCAGACGAGCTCACATGTACACACACACATACACAATAAAACACACATAACCAATAACACGATCTTCCCCACTAAACACAACATTTAAACCCCACAATCACGAACCCTAACACAACCAGAACCCCCCCATGATGCTCCGCTTGCCCACAGCAGCCAATGAGGGCTGGGCCCTATTCCCCACAGTTTTCACCACAATAATCATCACATTCTTTCTTTAACAACAGTCATTCACCTCCTACATTCATTCGATGCCGTTTCACGTGGATCACTGCATTCAGGCGGTCCAAGAGGTCCATTCCTACAATGCAGTGATCCCGTATGTCGCAAACTAGGAACGGGTGGAATACTGAAACTCGCACCATGTCAACTTTAATGTGCCGTACTCTTAACACACGTACGCACTCACCCGTTACTGACTGTACACCAGCTGGAGCCACCTCAATGTCCCACCCCCCCTTAGCCAACCCACGTTGCAAAGCGAGACTGTGGACCCAATGTCTAACAGAGCATGACCAAACACACCATCAAAAACCCCTTTCACATACAGGCCTGCATGTCCTAGACGAGCGCTGACCTCCATGGTACGCAGAACCCTCACTGATCCAGACACTGTCCCAAAGTTCTGTTGTTCTCCCGCCAGCTGCGGCGGCCGTGTGTCCCCGCCAGCTAGAACAATGCGCTCATTCAGCACGCTTTCTGCTCTCTCCGCGATGACCAGTGCCTCATGCCATGTGCACAGCTCGGCCATCTTGACGTGCTCGCGAAGTCGACGTGGTGTGAGCCCACAAAGCCTTGCCAAGTTGTCCTGGACCTCCACCGTAAAGTTGGGGTAGCCGCGCCTCGCCAAGCCTTGTAGATTTGCCCCAAACGGGCCCAGGATCTCGCCGCTGCTCCTTGTAGCTACTGCTAGTGTAGCGCAGGCCTCGGGTCGTCCAGCACCCGAGGGTCCATCTTCGGCCACTTCTGACACCAAATGTAGTGCACTTGTGGGAACCAAGTCCACTACGAGGAACTGACTCGACACGAGGGTTGGATGCAAATTGGACGGAGTCCAAAACCCTTATTTCAAAGAGCCTTTAACAAGGCTAAAGGAATAACACAATCTTCCCCACTAAACACAACATTTAAACCCCAAAATCATGAACCCCAACACAACCAGAACCCCCCCATGATGCTCCGCTTGCCCTATTCCCGATAGTTTTCACCCCAATAATCATGTAATGAAAATCATTTTTTTCAACAAAGATTGAAGCATAATTACTTTTTATGCCATAAACTGAACAAAATAAAAACAAAAAATATTTTTTATGGCATTGTAAAACGTTTGCGCACCCTAAGAGTTCCAACACCTCAGACACTTTTTACAAGGTTTCAGATCTTAATCAGCTCATTAGATCTAATGCATGGCAATAACTAAATTAGTAAATATAATTAGTAAATGTCATTACTAAATGTCAACTGGTGCCAATCAAAGCTTTACAAATAAACTGACTCTTCAAACTTTGTGCACACACTTGTGGGCACTCAACAACCATGCATTCCTCTAAGCAGCTGTGCAAGACTGAAAATGAAAGTTATTGATGCCCACAATGCAGGAGAAGGCCACAAGAAGATAGCAAAGCGTTGTCAGTTTGCAGTTTCCACGGTGAGAAATGTAATTAAGAGATGGAAGTTCAGGGGAACTGTGGAGGTCAAGATGAGATCTGGAAGATCAAGAAAACCCTTGGAAAGAACTGCTCGATTGCTGGTCAGAAAAACAAATCCAAATCCCCATTTGACTACAAAGAACCTGAAGGAATATTTAGCAGATTCAGGAGTGGTGGTGCACTGTTCTAAAAGACCTTCATGGAAATGTCAGCAGAAAAAAACCTTACCTGCATCCCTATTATAAAACCCAATGTCAGAAGTACGTATGCAACAGAACATCTATAGAACCTTGATGTGGTTTGGAAACAAGTGCTGTGGACTCTGCTTAAGGTAAAGTTTGGTGTTCCACAGGGTTTAATTTTAGGTCCAATACTGTTCTCCTTGTATATGTTACCTCTGGGAGATGTTATCCAAAAGCATGGAGTTAACTTCCATTGCTACGCAGAC
>JBBIGC010185049.1:0-14313 GCA_037576955.1 Lepidarchus adonis | reverse complement strand
TCTCTCTCTCTCTCTCTTTCTCTCTCTCTCTCTCTCTCTCTCTCTCTCTCTCTCTCTCTCTCTCTCTCTCTCTCCTTATATTTTTCTACATGTAGGTGTTCAAATACATTTGTATGAATGCATGACTGTGTATTTGTGCTTGCGTGCGTGTTTGCGTGCGTGTTTGTGTGTGTGTGTGTGTGTTTGTGTGTGTGTGCTTTCTCTCTGCTGTTTGAACATTGCGTACTCTCTGTGTATCAGTGTGAACACCTCTGTCATGCCCACTCAGTCAGCAAACAATGTGGTGCCTGCCAGCTTCATTAATAAACAATAAAGTTGCTCCTGGGGCACAATGCTGTAACCCTGCATGTGTGTGGATATAAAATGTGCACTCACACAGTATCAAGTATACGTAGTTTGGATTCACGTATCTTTTGGAATATGATAAATCATACATATACATTTTAATGCAATTTTATTAAGTATTTAATTACATTAACAACAAAAGGTAACATACACACACATACACACACACACACACACACACACACAAACACACACACACATACACACACACACATGCACACACATTAGAGGGTAGGGCAGAAAACATTCTGGACAGGTAGCTAGTGATGCGATCTGGTCTTGGGTCAGACTGTAACAAAATTGGAAGCTTGTCCTTTCTTTTTCAGCTGTATTGCATCTGAGATTTTGTAAATTGTGAACAATTCTCTTATCTTGCATATGTTTCCAAAAGCACATAATGCCCCTCTTGAAAAAGAAAAAAAAACATGCATGATTCCACTCTCAATAATTAATATTCCTTTCATAAGTTATTGAAAAGTAGTCTACAATCAGATTACTGCTTATTTAAATCTAAATGGCTTCCTTAAGCACTTTCAGTCAGGCTTTCACCAACATCACAGCACTGAAACGGCTCTTGTGCCGTTTCAGTGTCATTTGTCTGAATACAGATGTCGCTATAATAAGCATGCTGGTGCTGCTAGACCTCAGTGCAGGCATTTAACATAAAATACTGCTAGATAGATTAGAAAATTGGGTGGGTTTCTCAAGAGCATTCCTCAAATCTATCACAACATAACTAGAAGAGAGAGAATATTTTGTCTCTATTGACACTTACAAATAATTAAAAAACACTATGCCACATGAAATCCCTCAAGGATCCGTCCTCAGGCCCCTTTTGTTTAACTTATACATGCTTCCTTTGCCAAGTTCTCCAAGAATACAAAGTGGCTTATCATAGCGATGCAGATGACACTCAGATCTACAAGCTCTCTCACCAAATGATTTCAGTCCTGCAGAAATGCTGTGTTTATGCCTTGAAAAATAATGGCTGGATGCATCATCATTTCCTTCAGCTAAATAAAGCCAAGACAGAGATAGTTCCTTTTGGGAACAAAGAAGGATGATTGCAGCTTAGTGCTTATCTTGAATCCAGGCATATTATGACCACAACCCAAGCCAAAAATCTCAGTGTAGTCATGGATGATGATTTTTGTTTTAGTTATCATATTAAATCTATAACTAAATCTGCATTCTGGCATTTTTTTTAAAGTAAGATTTGGACAAACTTATCCATACCTTTATATCCCGCAGGATCGACTACTGCAATGCTTTATTCACTCCACACATCACTCCAGTCCTCAAATCTCTACACTGGCTTCCAATAACCTATAGAATTGAATTCAAAGTCCTACTTATTGTGTATAAGTCAGTCAATGGTTTGGGCCTAAAATATCTCTCTAGAGCAGAAGTGGGTAATTCCGATCCTGGAGGCCGGTGCCCTGCACAGTTTGGTGATCTGCCTGCTCAAGCACACCTGGTTCAACTCAGCTAGTGAAGCCCAGAGCTGTAACTAAACGGGGTGAAATGACAGTTTAGAGGACCCATTATGCGGTCCACTGCTGAAACAGGCTCCCCATAGAGATCAGGTCTGTTCCAACTGTTGCTAGTTTTAAAAAGAAGCTAAAACCCACTTTTTCCCCACAGCCTTCAGTTAAACAGAGGCTCTGTTTAATTTATGTTTTATATTTTATGTTTTATCTTTTATTTTGTACTAAATCTGACTTTTAATATTGCCTTTTATGCCTATTTTACCTCTGTAAAGCACATTGAATTACCTCTGTGAATGATAATGTGCTATACATATAAACTTGCCTTGCCTAGTTAGGGAGATAGGAAAACCGACATGAAATAGTCCTTGAAATAATTACCCCAAATTCCATCTATTTTATACATTTCAGTTTACCTGGTTGGTTGTTGGAGTTACTTTTCCCATGACCCCTTGATGCTCGACTGCTACAAGAAGGAGAGGGGCTATATGCAAGTGCAGCAGTGAGGGGGAAATATTTTTCTTTCTTTTCCCCCACCAGAATAAAGGTGCTGTAATTGGAGCGCTGTCTCTGCCTCTCTCTATCCACCACACACCAAAATGGGGTCACTTTAAGGAAGAAACAGGGTTGCAGTATCTGGGTTGTATTTTGCTGGTCACAGGCAAAATTGTGCACATTACAAAAGCAAATCAAGCAGCTGCAGTATTCAGAGCTGGTATGTCAGTAGATCTTCCATGATTCTACCAAAACAGGTGTTGCACCTCAAATAGGTGGTTCTGAAATTGCGGGCCACAGCAGAGGCTGAGACCAAGAACCTGAACCTCACACACATAGATCCTGTGGTAGTAGACCCACCTTTATAGAACACATTTGCAGATTATTGTCCTGTTGTGTTATAGTGAAGATCACTCTTAGGGGGCGGGGGGCAGTGTTACATGTGTGTGTCCTGGTATTATGCCCTGTGTGTGTGTGTGGTGGTTTGTATCTAGTGTATTTTGTCTCTGCTGTCTCTCTAAAGCCAAGTTCCTGTCTCATGTTTGTCATGTAATGTCTAATAGGACAAATCATCACCTACTCCATTCCAGCCTTCCCAATGGTTGGATCTGCCTCAGATTGCTATTGTATATTTGTACATCGTTTTTTCAATGTAGTCACAGCCCATTTTATAGCGTGTAACACATTAGAACTCTACACCATTTTAATTGCTTTACCCTTTGGCTAGTCAGGGAGATAGGTAAGCAAATGTATTTTTGCTTCTTTATTTTGTTAGATTTATTAAATTCATTTGGTGTTCAGCTAGTGTTTTTTTGTGTGATTTTGGCCTGGTCGGCTTCTAAAATAAAAACCACTAAATAAGGAAGCAAAGTGACATTGGTATTGGCTTTTTCCATATTAATTTTTCACTTCCTGTTATAGTCTGACCCTGGAAAAGATCGTAACGGCCAGTGCCATCACACAGAGCAGTCACACTTACAGTAATGCAAAAGTCTGGCCACCCCTTGATCAATAACAGATTTTGGTGATTTTCTCAAATCACTATGACAGGGAAATATACACAATATTTTCAGCAAACATTGATGAATAGTTACTTTTTATGGCATAAATTGAACAAAAATAAAAACGCTATTATGGCATTCTGCAAAAGTTTGGGTACAAGGTTTACAAGGCTTCAAACCATAATCAGCCCATTAGATCTGATGCATGGGAACAGCCATCATTAGATAATAGTGATTAGTGATTCGTGATTTCCGATCCATGTGAATACCACTGCACACAATAAAAATTGTGCTCTGCATTTCACCCATGGAGCAGCGGGCAGCTATCAACAGCACCCGGGGAGCAGTGAGCACTCAAGGGTTCCTCAGTGGTACCCGGGCTGGGACTTGAACCTGCAACCTTCAGATTTCAGGGGCAAAGTCCTAACCACTAGGCCACCAATGCCACATGTTAGGTGGTGCCAATTTCAAAGCTTTAAAAATACACTGACTCTTCAAAGCTTGTGCACAAACATGTGGGCACTCAACAACCATGGGTTCCTCTAAACAGCTGTGTAAGACTCTGAAAATGAAAGTTTTTGATGCCCACAATGCAGAAGAAGATAGCAAAACATTGTTAACTTGCAGTTTCCACAGTGAGAAATGTAATTTTGTGTGTTGTGGGACTGTGTTTTGGGGCGTTATGTGTCTTGGGTGTTGTTTTTGTGTGTGTTATGTTTATGGGACTACTTGAGTTCATTTGTGTTTGGTTTTGGGCTGAACCACCATCAATGGGTCATGCGTTGATTTCAGTGGCTTGGTATTAGGTTCAGCCATTTCACCACACTCTGGGAGTGCTTGTGAGTTGCTCTGTGTGTGCTATTCCAGTTAGGGTGCAAATATGCTTTGGAGCCATTTTAAGGGCTTAAATAAAGTGAGCTCTGTCCTATATTGAGCAGTACTCTCTTGTCAAGTCTCCATCATTTTCCCACAGATGATTTCATGAGCAATATTTTATATTAATAATATAATAATATGTTCTTTATTGAGGGGTGGCCAAACTTTTGCTCATGATATATATGTCTTTGTACAGCTATGGGAAGCCAAAACACCTAGTGGAAACCTATGCACAGTGGAATGAAATGTTTCTACAGTACTGATCGTCAGACCCTGTATTTGTCATGATTTTATGGGTTAAGTAAAACCAGTTGAGGTTCGCAAAAATACCAACAATGATGGCAATAACTGACAAAAATAGAAGCAATTTAATTTTACTTTTTTGTCTTTGTAAACTGAACATACTTGGATTTGTTTATAAATGTTTTTGCATTGCTACAAAAGATTTACTCATCTCATGAGTATTAAAGGAGTATTTAAAGTCCTAAATAAATTAACTAAATAAAAGAAGTTCTTACCATCAAGCAAACACCCTTTAGGAGCTTTATTTATAAGTGTGGGCCATCTTTCACACACTGAAAACTAAAGTTGCTCTGCTATGCTAATTAATGTTCATTTGTTTTGCAGTGGATATGATAGTTTGTTTTATAGGATATTGAAGCTGTTTGTGTTAATAAAAAATGTTTTTATTACAGTTACATGTACAATGTACATACTTTTCCACATACCCCATATATGGTAAATAGGCCAAAACATATTTCCATATATTTCCATATTTTTGGGCTAATATTTCTTGAATGTAATCATTAAATTTGTTTCCAAAAGTGCCTCCCCAAAACGTCTCTCAACTTGTTCAAACCACATCCACCTCTTTGTTTAGGAGGTGCTGACTTGTCAGTGTAGTTTAGGACACAGTATGACTTACTGTGAGCTATAAAAATGAATAAAGCCTTGCCCTTCAGCTGAATGATCACAGCAGCCATTTAGAAAAGGTCCTGCTTCCACTGACCATCTCAGTAGCAGGATTGCTGAACTACAGTCTATTTTTGAGGTTGTCACAAATACAGAGCAATTTAACCTGAGAAAAGTCTTCCTTATGACAGCTTTGGTTATGTCTGAAATGGCTTCCTGTGGCAGTGCAGTTTTGCTCATTTTTATAGCTCAAAATAAGTCATACTGTGTGCTAAACCATATCCACACATCTGCACCACCTTCAGCAGACCTGAATGGTGTTTGAGTGGGTTGAGGGATGAGGGAGCTTTAACATAAGCTGTTGTCATTAACTGAAGACTCTAACTGATCCTGCTTTTATTAACTCTGAGACTCTGCTCTACTTACCAGTAATAAAGTCTGCACACTTCTATCCATTAGTTATCCCCACTGTGTTATTATTTTATTTTCTGACTATCTGATGTCAACCATAGATCCATTTCTGTTTCTTGGTTCCTCCCAAGGTTTATTCTTCCAGTCTTATTGTTTCTTTTATCTGTCACCCTTGGTTTACTCACAAGAGGCTCTAAACCAGATTCTGCAAAGCTACTTTGCAACAGTGTCAGATGTAAAAAGCACTGTAGAAATAAAATTGACTTCAGATTTAGGGATACATTTCACAGAAACAATGTGGGTGGCTTTTGACTTATAGTGTTTGTTAGCAATGCTAGCCTCATAGCTTTGTCTCTAAGGAGAGACACCACATACTTCTTATACACATATGTCTTATTTACTTCAACTGGGGTAAGTTGAAATGTGTAAATTTGATATTTCACAAAAAATATTCCTTGAAAGAAGTAATTACCTTTATTAACAGTACTTGGTAGGGATGTCAAGTGATAAAAAATGAGTCTACTTAATTACAGGCTTTGCGTTGAATAACTGTTAATTCTAAATTAATTGCATATCGTATATCTTCCAATAGTAGCCTGGACGTTTATTTTAAAAATTATCACCAGGACCCCTTCCATCCACCACATCACCCCATCCTTCAGCAGCTTCACTAGCTCCCGGTTAAACATCGCAGTGATTTCAAAATTCTTCTGTTCGCATTTAAGGCCATCCATCACCTCTCTCATTTGTATTTGTCTGACTTGGTTCAGATCACCACTCCATCTCACTGCCTCAGATCCTTCTCCTCTCTTTCTCTCTCGGTCCCTTCCTTCCGTCTTGTCACCATGGGGAGCAGGGCCTTCAGCTGCTCTGCTCCTCGACTTTGGAATTCTCTACCTCCTGACATAAGAAACATAACTTCTTTTCCTCTTTTTAAATCTAGGCTCAAAACTCACCTGTTCAAAATGCCTATTCAACATAGTCTCCTGTTATATGTAGATTCTGTGAATTGTCTGCTTTTATGTTTGTTCCTTTTATCATTTTGTTTTTGTAGATTCTGTGAATTGTCTGCTTTTATGCGTGTTCTTTTTATCATTTTGTTGTGTACAGTGTCCTTGAGTGTTTTGAAAGGCGCTTTTAAAAAAAAAAGTATTATTATTATTATTATTATTAAAAATTATTCTGACGCCCTGGCGTGTAATGGAGACAGGCTATTATTCTCCTCACAGACGAAATGGTGATGGTATTTACAGCACAAAATGTTGAGCAGCTTTTTCGCTTGAATTTTGTTTTACATATGTTACCGCGTGGAGTTTGAACTCTAAATCAAATGAACATTTCCTTTGCTCAATCTTCACCCTGTGGGTTATGATTGACATTGTTACGAGATTATGTGTGTTTCTCATGGAGACTGAAAACGGGTGGGCAGTGCACGCGCGGAAGAGTGGCGGAGTTAGAGTTTGTTATGGTGAACGAGTGAGTTAGTAGTTGAGGGCGAGCTAAAGGCAGCTCGTTTAAGGAGTAAAAGGGCACGAATGTTACAGAGAGAGTCAGGAAAGACCTGAGACTGTCATTTTGTGCTGAAAGGAACTAATGAAACCCAGGTCCCATGGACACCGTGCTACATGGGAGTTCTTTGAGTGGCTGGTCGAGAAGAGAAGAGGGGCATCCACACTGAGTGGGAGACAGTCACGACGAAAAACAGGTAAAGGTAAAACAACGTTTATACAAAAGGGCTAAATGTACATAAAAAAATTTCCTTTAGACTTTCTCCCTTCCTCAATAGCATCCTACGACAAAACAGTTTTGATATTAAAAGGTACTTACAGTATAATTCACTGCAGGAGAGCGGAGCCCAGGTGGTACGGAAAGAGGATTGGTATATGGAAAGCGCAGTGGGTCATAATTGTTACTATTCATAGAGGTCTACATGATCTTTCTGCACGAACTGTAGAACCTGACAAATCTGTAGTTTCATACCCACAATCACAGCATGCTGAAAATACTGCTCAAGCTCCTCGAATAAAGTTTTTTCCAGTTAAATATAACTATAAATAAAGTTTTTTTTTTTATTTAATGAAGGGAACAAATCCAGTGGTTTGTTATGTTAACCCACAATTAAGCATAATAGAGCAGTGTAGGTTCTTAAACAAAAATGGTGGTGCCAATTTGCGAAAATGAACACATTCTTCATCTAAATACAATCTGAGTCATCTGTTAGCAGCACAGCAACTGAAGGGTGCTCTAAGACGTTTCAATAAACAGCGGTGCTACTGCTCCAGCAGACGGCTTAGCACAAACGGCATCTTATCTCAGCAGAACCTCCAGTGCTGTAGCCCCTGGTAACAAGGCCTTTGATTGGAGTGCTGCTTTTAAGCTTTGGCTGCGATGTCTCATGTGACTGAAGACTCAGAAGTGATCTCTCTCTTCTCCTGCTGGAGGGCTCATTTCTGTCTGCTCACTGTCAAACCTCCAGCTAAGACCCGGCTGCAAACTCCACACTGCGCTAGCCCATCCATGGTGATGGTCCAAGGGGGAGCCAGTGCTGTTTGGGTGCTCTACTCTCCATTTCCACTCAATAAACTTTGATATCTGTCAAAAATAAATAAATAAAGTGAGTACACGAACAAGCTTTGTGGGAAATATGTCGCTGTCGCCCACGGCCAGAGCAGCTTAGCCAAATATAGCTCCAGTTCTGGGCTTCTCATTGTTATTCCTGTCAATGAGGAGCAGCAACACATCTACATCCAGCTCACCCATATCCCACTAACCTGTACAGTTGTCGGCAAGAAGTTCCCACAGGCATTCTCCAGATCCACAGATCGATAGGGTTAATCCCAAAAGCTTTCTCCAAATCCACATATCAATAGGGCTAATTTCCCTTACTTAAAGGCAATGCAAAAAACAAACAAACAAACAAACAGAAAAACATCAGTCTGATGACAAATTCCACAGGGGAAACATTTATTACACATGCCAGACCTAGAGCAGTGCAAGCATTATGAAAAGAAAAAAAAATCACAAATCCCACTCTTACTCCCGAATTTACGTCACACCTTCCTGTTCCTTCTTCTTAACCCTTAGACGTCTGTGCATTGCGCAAAATCCTTAGTCTTGTATAGGACATGTATAGGTCCACAATTCAATACACTTGGACCACATGCTTCTGTACATGTACATTGTTATAAAACGATAACAATTTTGAGGTGCTTATGAATGTTTGTAGTTATACAATTTTGCTATTTACATTTTAAAAATGTAATTTCTGGCAAAGATAACACCTTACATACATGTTAAATTGTAAATGCCATGGATATTACACTTTTAATACATCTTCCTGGTTTAACTTTTAAACTGATGCCCTGCTGCTTGCACACTGTTGCTGTAAGTCTGTGACCAAAGGTTTCTCATTTGAAAACACCTTTTTACGGGCACATTTTAAAATTTTCAGCTGATATCATTATGAATTCATCATTGCAGAGCATAGAACATCAAAGCAATAATTGTTAGCACAGTACAGGCTGATAATATTAGTAATTTGGCAGAATACACTGTGCATACATTGCCCACAGGAGAATGACAGATAAATCAATAAACAGCAAACTAACAAACGCAAAAGGTGGATAGAAGCAGTTTCCACACAGAAAATCCAGAAAGTCTGTGAGTGTAATATACAAAACTTCAAGCCAACCGTCATGGAGAAACTGGCACTGTTTAGTACAACGGTGAGTCACTTTATTAGGTACTTTCAGACCAAGCAGTTCTAGGGAATTTTGGAGAAGAGCTACACACCATGGAGCTCCCCTGAGCACTACACCGCATTCAGAGGCTTTTGTGTTCGTAAAAGCTATGAACACTGAAGTGACATAGGCCTGCTGTTCCTTTTCTTCTGGAACAATCAGTGTAACTTATGTCACTCATGGTTATTCTAGTGATGGAAAAGTACCTTCTCTGAAGCAAGAACTAAAAAAAGTTCCAGTGTTTCTCATAATTCTCTCTAATAGTACTACAACTTATGAAAGTGTTCCTTCAATTCAAAAATAGCAATTAGGTAAACTTAGTTTGTATCTACAGTCCTTGTCCTTGCACAGTGTAGTTTATAGTATGAGCTGTGGTCCAATTGTTTTTCATCTATAGTTAGGACCCAAACACTCATAGACATGGTACCAAAAGTTAGCAGGTACTATTTGGATGGTGGATTATTTTCAGCACAGCACTGGCATATTAGAGAAAACTGAAAACAATGTCAACTGTGTAGAAAGCGTGTGATTTTCATGATCAGGTTCAAGAGAGCTGTAACATTTTCCACCATTATGGCCAATCAAACTCTCCCTACAACTATCAATTCCACACACTTGACAATGCGACCCAGTGCTATCCTGCCCAAGCACAACCACCTAGATCTCATTTACCTGCCCATCGCCAACCTCTCAAGTCAGAAACCTTTCTCCTCTCTGTGCCCTTGCCAAGCTTTGTACATCCCCATGTGCTCTGCTAAGTTCTGGTTTTCTGCTACGGTGTTATATGTTACTCAAAATTGTTCCAGATTTCTCACAGAATCTTTAACAATTGTATTTATTACTTCCTTACTTGCTGAAAAACCATGAGACTGAACTACAGTCATCTGGGAGGGACAGAAAGAGGAGGCCTTATGATCCTATGAGTAATTTAAAATCATGTTCAGGACTATTTGATCATTCATCAGTTGGGAAGGCATTATCCAATCAGCCACAATCTGACTGTGCAATCACTTTTGATATATTATCAGAGACAAGCTGGGGTGCACAGGAGTGAACCAGCATTTCACCAGTTGGTACATTTCTGGCTCTATTTCTCTTCACTGTCTATACTGCATACCTTTCCTAGAACTCCACAAACTGCCACCTACAGAAGTTTTCTTATAACTCTCAATTGTTGGCCTCATTGCTGATGGGGATGACAGTGAGTACAGCAAACTCATCCAGGAGTTTGTGTACTGGTGTGAGCAGAACCACCTCCAGATGAATGTGAGAACAGGAACTGGTGGATCTCCGCAGGAACAATCTCTCCACACCATTACCAGTGAAGATACCTGGGAGGTACCTGGGTGTTCACCTAAACAATAAAGTGAACTGGACCCATAATACTAATGCCCTCTATAAAAATGGACAGAGCTTGCTGTATCTGCTGTGGAGACTCTTTTGGTGTACTAGGGGCTCTCCTGACTTTCTATTTTCTATGGTGTAGTCTGCTGGGGCAACAGCATATCTACTGCAGACAAGTAGAGACTGAACAGGCTGATGAGGAAGGCCAGCTCTGTTCTGGGATGCCCCCTGATCCACTGGAGGCAGAGAATGGTGGCTAAATTCTCTACCCTACTTAATAACATCTCCCACTTTATGCAGAGCACCCTGACAGCACTGAGCAGGAAGTGAGGAAGGTAATACAGACCTTAGACTATTCAATAAACACTGCAATGAGCATAAATTCCATAGTCCAATTTCTGGCAGTATTACATAACATTAGAACAATGTACAATAGTCTGTGCAATACACATCAGGTCAGTCTGGGTAGAGTGGAAAAGCTCTCGTTGTGATGTATTGCAGAGATCTCAAAGTCAAAGTCAAAGTAAACTTTATTGTCATCTCTGCTATATTTTTGTGTGACGAGTGTAAATCGATTGTCCATAGTGCAACCTGTACATCACCCAGACATTGATGTGTAAAGTGCAGGAGTGTAGTAGACAGTTAACAGTCTTTGTGTGTATACGGGGAAGAGGAAGGCCAGAAAGTGTTCAGAAGTCTGATGGCTCTGATGGATGGGAGGAGTGAAAAGAGTCAGTGTGAGGGGTCAGGAGTGATGCAGGAGGCCTTCCTGATGGCCTGTTGTTGATCTCTTGATGTAGATGTAGATCTCCTGTAGTGGAGGGAGAGATGTTCCAATGATCTTGGCAGCTGCTTTAACGATCCATTGTAGCTGGTTTTGATCACTGACTCTGCAGTTTCCAAACCACACAGAGATGCACTCTATAGTTCCCCTGTAGAACACAGTGAAGGTGGGTGGAGGAAGGCTGGCCTGCTTCAGGAAGTGGAGATGCTGCTGGATCTTTTTGGTGATGAAGGTGGTGTTGGTGGTCAAGATGAGTTCGTCTGAGATGTGAACTCCCAGGAACTTGGTGAACAATCTCAGAACTGCGTAAAAAAAAAAATCTGAAAACATGCTGATACAATGCCATGGCCCTAAACAAACAGACACTTCTCTTGGTCCAATGTTCTCAACTCTCTACCTATCGCTACTTCATACCTATCCAAAGAAGTTACTGACACCTTCAAAGTGGGCTATGTCTACATTGTGGCACTGCTGGCTGTCTATAAGCTAACTGTCCCATGAGACCACCAAACCACCAAACCACTTTGTAAGCTCGCCACTGAAAGCTTCTTGTTGCTACAAATTTGAAACTCTCCCAATGAAATCACAGTGTGTAGATTGCTGGCTAAACCAGGTGAAACTAAATTGTAAAAATTGCATGGAGCACACATTTTCACCTAATATTATCTGAGGAGTGTGTAAAACCTTGTTTGTATCCCGGAAAGGGACATACAGAAAAAAACATCTTTTCTGTAACCAGTGGCCGCTAAGAATACTGGGTTATGACCTATTATCAGGGCAACTGTTGCCTAGTAGTCATTCATTTAAGGTTCACCTACAGATTATATTTGTTTGTAGTGTTTTTTTTCCCCCAGCAGATGTGGACATTCACATAGTGGGATAAGACAATGTTTCTCCATTGGCCACAGTGCAATATACATCATATACAACAAAGTGCAACAGTAACAATACAATAAACAGACAATATTATAAAATAACAATCTAACAGTGTTGTGAGAATATGGTGTAAACTAAGACTAATATTCCAACATAAGACACAATACTGAGAGGCAATTAGCAGCATGAACCACATTGAGTGAATGGTAAAATTATCACATATCTGGTAAATTATAGAGTGCTAAACTGTAGATTTATGACAAAACATAAGGGTGCCAATGGCAGTAAATTGTAGGTAAAGAGCAGGAGCTATTAAAGGCCAGATTATAATGTGATAAAAATATATAAAGCATAAAGTCAGTCTCTCCCTAAACTGTAAACTCCCTTTACAGTAGGTAGTACACTGATGCATGATGTTACTTGGTTAATTAGGGGTTTAACACATTTATGAGTTCTATTGGCCTGCAGTATGAAACAGTTACAAAAAGCAGAAGCTTTGATACTATTTGAAGAGATTAAAAGAGAGTGTCCATGTCCATGTAATGGGTTAGAATGGTATTTTACAATTTTGCTGGCTCTGTTAAAGCAGTGGGTTTGATAAATGTCATTCAGAGTGGGGTAGAGGCACATTGATGGTCTTAATTCAGGTCACAGATGGGGAGAATAAAGGTCTCCCTTAGAACCTAACATCATATCTTTTGCCCAGGACCTCCTATATCATGCCAGATGGCCAAGTCTCTATTCCAGAAAGTCTTCCATCACTTTAATTCTTCCAAAATACCTTGTAACTCTGAACTTAAACTCCTTGAACTTGAACAACTCCTTGCTGTTTCTTCCGCTCTCTACCCCATTTTTCTTTTCATAGTTTGACTTCACTTCACTTCTTTTCAGGTTTATTTGTTATATTACTGTCTTGTTGCTTTTTAAAATGCTTCTCTCAGTTTATTTTAGTCAACTGTTGCACTTTGTTGTGGCCACTGTCTTATTCTCCTCCTCATGAAGCTCCAAACATTTTAAGTAGGAGATAGAGCTGGACTGTATATGAAGCGAAACTGTTGTAGCATGTATTGAATGGGACCTGGTATTTTCTTGCCAAAATAACCACCACACTGATGCTTCTTGCTTATTTCAATGGCAGATGCTGACTTTCAAACATTTTAATGACGTCAGGATGGTCAGTTAATAATAACAATAATAATAATACATTTTATTTGTAAAGCACTTTATATTTACGTACAATCTCAAAGTGCATTCAGACATAAAACCACACAGGGTAAAAACTGGTAAAAACAAAGATTAATAACACTGACTAAAAAGAAAAGTTTTTAAACTTTTCTTAAAACAAGCCACAGTCTGCGGGGCCCTCAAATGCGGGGGTAAAGCATTCTACATCTGTGGTGCTGCGCATGAGAAAGCCCTATCTCCAGTAGTGCGGGTGCGAGTCCTAGAGACCAGGAGAAGGTGGGAGTTGGTGGAACGGAGAGTACGTGAGTGGTTGTGGGGGATAATGAGTTCTTCCAAATATGATGGGGCATTTCCATGCAGGCTTTGAAGGGTAAGCAGAGAGATTTTGTACGTGATCCGGAAAGAAATAGGAAGCCAATGAAGTGAACGGAGCACAGGGGTGATGTGCTCATGTTTCTCACTCTCATCAGGACTCTAACTGCACAGTTCTGAACATATTGCATTTTTGTATATTATTGTTAGGAATCCCTATAAGGAGCGCATTGCAGTAGTCCAGTCTTGAGGAGACAAAAGCATGTACAAGTTTTTCTGCATCATGGAGAGATAGTGTGGGTCAAAGTTTTGCAATATTTCAGAGGTGAAAGAAGGAGGTTCTGCAAATGTGCTTGATATGGCATTCAAAGTTGAGTTGGGGGTCAAAAATAACACCAAGGTTGGTGACTGTTTTAGAGAGGGTGAAATTTTGGCCAAAACAGGTAACACAGAGAATCTGATGTTTTGGAATTTGGTGTGAGGTACCAATTTGAATTACCTTTGTCTTTGAACTATTGAGATGAAGAAAATTTTGCTCCATCCAT
>JBBIGC010185039.1:0-14313 GCA_037576955.1 Lepidarchus adonis | reverse complement strand
AGGAGAGAGAAGTTGGTGTAGTATCTCTCTCTCTCTCTCTCTCTCTCTCTCTCTCTCTCTCTCACTCTCTCGTGCATGCTCCTGTCTTTCTCTCTCTCTGTCCCACTGTTTCTGTCTGTCTGTCTCTTGCATTTCCTCAGTTTTTTTAATCACTTGATACTTCTATGTGTGTACTGGGTTTATGATATTTGTAAGCTGCTGGAACACTAGTTTCCCTCTTGTAATGAATAAAACATGTTCTTATCTTATCTGAATGAAATTGGAATGTATGGATTGAAAATCTAATATATATAATTCAATAATAATTAGTAGTATTTTGATGTCATCAAGGATGGCGCTATGTGTTTTCTGTGTGTTAAAATATTTTATGCAGGTGGTTGCTGGATAAAGTATGTCACTGTTGATAGCTGTAGTAGTCCCTCCACCTCACTCAAATAGGCTTAAGACTATGATAAAAATATGTTAATGCATTTGAAATGTTGGTCGCAAAAAATTGTTGACATTTTTATATTATGACAAGAACCAATCAGCTCACTAAAGAGATATAACTGTCCATCATTACTTTAAGAAATGAATGTCAGTCAGTCCAGAAAATTGCAAAAACTTTGAATGTGTCCAAACTTTTGACCGGTAGTGTATATATACAGTCATGGCTGAAATTATTGGCACCCCTAGAATGTTTTGTCCCAGTTTTTAAGTTTAAGTGTTGAGGTAAGGCAAATAAACATGTGTATACAAAAACATTTCTAATTGCAATAGTGTGTTTATAATTTTAATGGTATGTTTATTTCAACAGTGAGAGAATCACATGATATAAAAGGTCATATATATATATATATATATATATAAGAGGTCAGACATTTCTTGCAGAGTTGGTCCACTCCTCTTTGCAGCTCAGCTCTAAATCATTAAGGTTTTGAGGCTGTCACTTGGCAACTCGAAGCTTCAGTTCCCTACACAGGTTTTCTACTGAATTAGGTTCAGAGACTGGCTAGGCCACTCCATGACCTTAATGCGCTTCTTCTGTATGCTGTGTGCATTGTGCTAAAAGACTATCTATAACCCAGTGTCCTGTCAGAGGGAAGGAGGTTGTCACTAAAGATTTTACAGTACGTAGCCTCTTCCATCTTCCCGTCTATGCAGTGAAGTTGTCCTGTGACCTTAGCAGAGAAACACAACTAAAGCATAATGTTTCTACCTCCATGTTTGATAGTGGAGATGGTGTTCTTGCGATCATAGTCAGCATTTGCCTTCCGCCAAAAAAAGGCGAGTTGAGTTGAGGCAAAAAAGCTCAATTTTGGTCTCATCTGACCACAGAACATTTTCATTCAGGTGTTCATTGGCAAACTTCAGATGGGCGTTCACATGTGCCTTTTTGAGCCTTAGTGTGTTACCAATGGTTTTCTTGATGGCTATCATGATCCCAGCTGCCTTGAGATCTTTGACAAGTTCCTCCCGTGTGGTTCTAGGCTGATTTCTCACCTTTCTCATGATTATCAACACTACACAAAGTGAGAACTAGGTAGTTATATGGTCATTTTGTGTTTCTTTCATTGTTGAACAATTGCACAAACAGTTATCTCCTTCTCACCCAGGTTCTTGCTTATAGTTTTGCAGCCCATTCCAGTCTTGCACCCATTTAAACCTGATTGTCATCCAAATGACTTAAAACACATGACTTTGATTTCACCTTCAAATTGCATGATAGAGGTTCACGCACTTTTGTTGCTCACAGATCTGTAATGCTGGATCTTTTTCTTTTCTTTTGTTTGAACAAGTATAATATTTGTGTGTCATGTGTTTAATTGGGTTTCTCTTGTAGGGAAGTCTGGTGTGGTTTTAGATCTGCAGAAATATAGAAAACTTTGGTTTAGTAGTGTGTCCTAACATAGTTCTCTCTCACACACACACTTTGTTTGGGTAAAATACTGTTTTTGTATTTTTGCTTCCTTATGCAATAATTAATCTTGCTGCTAAAGCAAACAGGAGACACTAGATTAGCTGCACAACAGAACAACAGGCTGCACCTAGTGGAGTGTTGCCGCAGGGGTGAGTGTGTGTGTGTGTGTGTGCGTGCGTGCGTGCGTGCGTGCGTGTGCGTGTGCGTGCGCGTGCGCGTGCGTGTGCGTGTGTATGCGTGTGCGTGTGTGTGTGTGTGTGTTCCTTCAGGTGCTTTACTGCTGCTCAGTTCTGACTTTTCTTCTCAATTGTTCTCTTATTTACTTTATTTTCTTTCTTATTGTTCTTGTCCTTTGTTCCCTTTTCTCCTCTCCTTACTCTCTTTTGTCCTATTTCCTGTCACTTTTACTGTTTTCTCCCAATCTCTCTTCTCCTCTTTTTTCATCTCTTCTTTTCTCAAAATTTTCCCCTCCTCCTTGTATTTTTCTCGGTTATTTTCTATTCACCTTTGACTATTCTCTTCTGTTTGCTTTTCTGTTTTTCCTGCTCCTCTCTTATTCTTTCGAATTCTTGTTTCCTTTCCATAGGAATTCCCTAGCTGGCAAATCATTCAACCACTTGATACACAAAGCTGCAAAAATGCACGCACACGCACACGCACACGCGCACACACACACACACACACACACACACACACACACACACACACACACACACACACCAACGATAATAACCCCTTTTCATTTATGGACCTGTTGGCTTCAATTCCTCTCTGCCTTAAGCTGACAATAACGCTATAATTTTCATGTACTTACTAAAGGCATTGAACATTATATTCATCATATTGCTATTATGCTGTGAGTTTGATGCATAATATAAGAAAGAAGTTTAAATGAAAAAAGTAGAATAAAGGCAAAATCACATCATTCATAAAGTTCTTTATCTGAATGTGCATAGCTGTGACGGTCACATGATACAATTATTATTAAGAAAAGAGTTATCATACTGCACCTCAGCATATAAACATAACATTAGCTCAGTGTTGATCTCCTACCTTCTTGGGTTATGAGCTCATCCGTCGTTCCTCAGTGTGTTTTAGAAATACTCCACTGTGACGTCCACTTGACTGTTGCGTATCTGTCTGGCTCTCCCTTTGCTACCATGTGTTCACGCTTCTGTCCGCGGCTCTACCCTGCCGGCGTGTGTCTGACTGTGTGTCTGTGTGTGTCTCAGGTGTTCAAGCAGCAGGCGCGGGCGGGTGTGTGTGCGCTGGGCCGGCGGCTGGAAGAGCAGGAGCAGGACTTCGCCGGCAAAACGGCCAGTTTCCAGCGCGAGATTCAGCACCTGCAGGCTCAGCTCAGAGAGCGTCAAGAACAACTCCACGGAGCGCTGCAGCAGAAGAGGTGACACACACGCACACACACACAAACACACACACTCCCTCTCTCTGTCTTTGTCTCTCTGTATCTCTCTCTCTCCCTCAGAGAGAGACTGAGAGTGATGCAGCAGAGATGATGAGAGCAGCAGTTGCAGCAGCGCAAACCAATACCAGGCAAGTGGAGGGGAAAATAAGGGAGGGAGGGGGAAAAAGAAAGAAAGAAAGAAAGAAAGAAAGAAAGAAAGAAAGAAAAAGAAAGAAAGAAAGAAAGAAAGAAAGAAAGAAAGAAAGAAAGAAAGAAAGAAAGAAAGAAAAAAAGAAAGAAAGAGAAAGAAAGGAAGAAGACTTTCCATTATTTCTTGTGTTTTTGCTTTCTATCTATTTTTTGTTTTTCTCTTTCTGTGGATAATTTTCACACTTTTTCTTCTCTTTTGTTTCCTTTCTACTCTCTGCATGAGTCAGTCGGTGAACAACTTCTTTCTTTAATTTATTTCGTTTGTTTTTCACTTTTAGATTTTGTTTATAGCTTGTAGATTATGATCTGGCCGTATTCTTCAAGAATTTTGAGCATATGGAGTTGTGTGTGAGAAACTTCTCTACTGAAAGCTGAATGTTCTCAGTGAGAAGGATGAAATGCCTTCCATCATAAAGGCAGAGCTTGAAGGAATACTCCAGAGTTCTGCCACATCGGTACTGCAAGATCAATTACCACAGCCACCATTCAGACGGAATAATACAGATTAGAATGAGACTTGAGAGAATGTATGTATGTATGTATATGTGTTTGTATGTATGTTTCATCCAATATTTGTACGCCTCCCCCATAAAGATTGGAGCACTACGGAAGGATAGTGCATGGCTCCTTTAAAGGATTCTTTGTAATCTTATGTTGCAAAATGTTCTTTTTGTACTAAAATTCCCAAAACATGCCAGACATGTGCGGAAGGAGCCTCCAACTCACACACACCTTCCCAAATAACTGGAGCACTTCTCTTGAACCAGGAAGAGAACATGTGTGTGACTCCCACAGACGGAGTCCTCTCTACATGTGCTGTCATGCGAAGCACGCGAAATGCCGTGTCAGCCTCCCACTGGGGAAAGAGACTTCATGATGGAAGGAGAGATAGAGTGGTGACCAATAGGATGAATTCAAGAGCTAGTTTTTGCCACAGTACCAGCCAGAATGATGGCAACCACACCAACCTAGAAGCATAGACAATGACCCTGCACTGATTGCCCCTCATTGAGGTGGGCCAGTGCCCCCTGCCAGCAGATGGCGATGCAGCTGCGGGGAGACATGGTTTGCCACCAGCTAGCGAGGGTTAATAGTGCCCTCTGCCAGCTAAGGCCCTTGCAGAGATAAACATACATACAAGAATCCACACTACTCTTCAGAGGGGAGAATGAGCCAGTTTCTAGACATACAGTAAGGGCAGGATATGAATACCAGTTGAGGACACACAGATGTGTACACACATACACACACACAGTATCCCTTTTGGCTTTCGCTTGTTTGTCAGGACTATTTATTTTGCCCATCATACCAAGCAAAACTGCTCAACAGGAGAGTGAGCTGTGCTGTGAGATGTGCCAAAATCAGTGATGTCCATTAAAAAAATTAAAAAAAATAAACAAATAAAAAATTAATAAATACAAAGTTGCTCAGAGATAACTTTTAACTATGTATTGCTATGTTAGGCTGAGTAAGGAATTTATTAGTGCTAGTTTAGGCCTGATTATTACTGTCAAAATTTATTTTAGTAAGTAAAAATATATTTTAGTGAGCAAGGCATTATTTAGTAAGCTCAGTTGTAAGTTTAAAGGCTGGTTAGACTATAAAATTCCCTTTTTATTCAACACCAGTGATGATGATCATCTTTGCTCACTATAATTACTGCAAATCTTCTTGTAAGTGCAACATTCTGTTAAAGAAGGGCATAATGAGAGACCCCAGAGCCATGCAAGAGATGTTATATCTGTCTTTTTCACACACCTGCTTAATAAGAGACCCTTAGTAGAACTGATCAGCTCTGTTCCCTGCCACAGTAACTGGCTGAGCAGTGATTCTATAGTAATAGAGGAAATTTACCCTTAAAACAGATTGACAGTTTACAGAATAATGACTGGGCTATAAAATGTTCTTAGTCTTAGAGAAAGCAAATATAATTCCTGAGTGCATACTCAGGAAAAACAGTGGTTTCACTAAAACTGTGTCACATTATTTACACAAGACACTGAGTAATTTCCCTATTTCAAGACTTTCATGAGTTTTTGTATGAATAGGTTTTGGGACCAAATAATAAAAGCGGACGAAAAAAAACCATCCAAAGACTTTAAAAAATTTTTCCAAAATTAAAATTTTAAAGATATGTAAAACAGCAAATGATTTAAGCATTCAAGTGGAAAAGATGAAGAAAACAAAAGGTATGATAACTGGAATAAAATTGCATGCAAATGAGTGCACAGATATTCTGAGTGCAGCTGATTGATTAAAAATATGTCAAATGTCACCACATATCATCATATAGCTGTATTGAATGGAAAAATCTTCATTTTATTAGATACAGATACAGCAAAGAAAATGCTAATGCTAATGAGCTAATTTTTTCTGCTTCCAGCACAACTTCAAGAACTGACTGTTCACGTGATGCCCAATAAATTTTACATCCCTGACCAGAGCTGTTTTAATTAATTAACTAGACAGTCAATTCGCTTTACTTGTCACCTGTCAGTGGTCATAATGTTAACTGCTTGGTGTAAATATGTACGTTTTATTGATTTTTTGCTGCCAGTTCACACACAGGCCTCCAGCTTCTGCAAACCTGTGCAGCTGCAACTTTTACATGGTGTGTTTTTACAAATGCTAGCTAATTGGCATAAGTAGTCAATACTATATGATTTAGAAGCACATAGAAAACAAACTATTTTGCAAATGCAACATTTTATTTTGAAATGCAATCATGGCCTTTAAATCATGAGCTTATTGACTAGCATTGTCTGTCAGTAAAGCAGATATATTTCCTTAACTTTCAAATGGTACCAAACAAAGGACTTATTTATTTAATTTAAAGTTTTAAATAATCAGGATTGTGTGTGTTTATTTTTAATCATTCAGCATCCTACTTACAGTAAATGTCTGACAAATATCCAGGACTGAGCCAACTTGATGATGCATTATCTGCACTCACTCCCTCTCTCGCAACTCACTCACAGTCTATTAAATGTGGCAGACACTGTAATATGATTTAACATAGTATATTTATCATATTTATGACATTATGAATTATGATTACTTGCATTAGTATGAGAGCCTGAGATTAAAAATTAAAGCATTGGCAAACCTGCTAAATGCATATATCATGTGATCACATCACAGAATATTATTTCAGCTCACTGAACACTTGAACAGGATGCTATTCTGGAATCATTTTACTTATTTGCTGGTAATTGATTTGCTTAACTAGCTAGGTAGCTAGTCAAGTAGTGTTCACTTGACAACCCCTGAAACATGTCAGCAATTATTCTTTCATTTTGTTTGCTTTTTCATTTTTTTGTCTGCTGTATGGTGCTCTATTAGTTTTTTCCTCTTTCAGTATGAAAATGATATAGGTGCAACTGTAGGCTACATGCCACATCAAACATTTTTACAGAGACCCAAGGATATAATATATGAAAATACCTTAAATCTTTTGCTGTCTAGTGCAAAGACTGACTTTGATTATCTCTGATTTGCTTCTTGTTACTGTAAAAGGACACCAAAATAACACTGCACATCAAGTTTTTGCTTCTTGAACACTGTTGGGTGCTGGTTTTGAGTGATTTTGGGGTACTGATCATGAATATCACATCAAAAATTACCCATCATGTACTGTTTCTGAGAAATCTTTAAAAATATATATTTGCTATGCTGACAAGCGAAACTGGGACTGGGTTGGCCCCCAGATCAGACATGTTATGAGTGACAAGTGGTTTGAAGATCTGTTAGTTGGCAAAAATTGGCAAAGTCATTGTTAACAATTTTCTGGGCAATTACAAAGCCACCAAACTACATTCAGCTGGTAGACAAACTTCTCAAAGCATACAAGACAATGAAGTCCAACAGGTCACTAAAAATTCATTTCCTCCCCTCACACTGTGACATCTTCCCCACAAATCTCTGTGCTGTCAGTGACGAACATGGTGAAAGGTTTTACCAGGACTTTGCAGACACTGAATACAAAAGAAGGGAGCAAAACACTTTTAGTTCTGTTGAATTCAATAGCTTATGTGAAACGTAAACGTGACTAAATACATTATCGTCAGTAAACATATTAATGTATATTTCCTACATGATGCAGTAAAACCAAAACAATATTCATGCATAACAGTAGGTACCTGTCACAATCAGCAAATACTTTTCAGGAAGCAAGACTTTGTTGTGCAGTGTAATTGTTCACACATCCTGTACTCTGAAACTGATGGTATGACTTTGAGCAGCTTTAGTGATTTGTAGGTGTAATAAAAAGAAACAATAAAATGCTAACTTAAACCTCACTTATAGTACAAGCTAATGCACAGACAGGCAAGAATCTACTATCAATAATATCAATAATAAGACCTTAAACTGTTCCTTTATTATTATTATTTTAATTTGAAATGCTTTCTAATTTATTTTATTATAGACTAAATATGTGGGAACAACGTTTATTAAAAAAAATGCCTGCAGCTAATGTTAATGCGAAGAATTCATATTTGGGCCAGAGATGTCCTACATATAAAAAGTGTTTAAAATGTCAGTCATTTAAGATTTAATGTTCCATTGGGTGCTGTAACTAAATTCAAGATTAAAGTGAGCTCAGAGTTCTGCAAGGAAGAATGTTATATGGAGGCATTATATTCTTTTTAAATACTACACTACACACCAACATTTTCAATGCAAATTCTGATCTTTGAGTTATTCACTTAAGTAATACAGGCGATTTTTCAAGAATGTCTGAAAATTTGGTGATGAATATTGTCTGCATGGGTATAAAAACTGAAGCAGGAACAGAAACCATCTTATCTAATTTATTAGGTAAATGACTGAAAATATTCTGCTCGCATGAACTGGTATTCTGGACATTTGTGTAGTAAGTGGATGGATGTAGGTGCAGATCCAATTTAATATAATATTCAACAGAACATATAACAGGAAGTGTTGCAGTAAACTAGACAAAGAACAGGATAACAAGAGGGCTGGGTAAAGATGGGGTTAAGACATAAAGAAAACATCAGGCACAAGGGCAGGAGCACATGGACAGCTAAACAATAGCAAACATACCGGGAACACATGACAGGACTCCACCCAGTGTGGAGCATCACTCTGTGTGCAAAAGTGAACAAACCACAGGATCGGGCCTAGAGAGAGAACCAAGACAGAGGACCAGAACTTGTCATGGGACCAAACTCAAAGAAAAGGAAAAATGACAAAAAACAGAACCAGACATGACAAGACCCAATGACAGTGATGATGACAGGGACAAACAGAATTCACAAAACCACAAAATCACTGGGACATAAAGACAAGACTTCAAATCAGACAAAGCCCAAAACAGCACAATCCAACAGTGCCATGACTCAGCAAGACAAAAACCCAAGTAACATGACACACAACGACTAAAGAGCAAGAGCAGACATGACTAGGAAAGTGACAAAACCAGGCAAGAACATGTACCACAGAAAAAAAATCTTTGAACACTAAATTCTCAATAGGACAGGACCATGACAGGTACAGAAACAATGAATTGGCATCAACACAGGAATAGAAAGACAAACAAACGATATGCATGCATAGAACAAGGAAATCAGAAGACATGGGATTAAAACATAGACCAAAAATAGGAGACAAAGCCTGAATCTGTACAGGAGGGCAAAGCTTCTGTACAGCAGGAAATGAGGAAGGAGTACAACCTGGAAATAATAGATGGTCTACATTGATCTCTGGGCCCTACTGTCCAAGTCCACTGCCACGTCCAGTACAGAGACACCAGAGACACCATCCTCTCCTGAGTTGCAGGGCTTAAGTCAATGGGTTGCTTTCCAGAGCTGCAGGGTGTGTAGCAGTTGACAGGCCATTCTCCAGAGTTGTGGGGAGTGCTGCAATCAATGAGTTGCTCTCTGTATGCAGAGTTAACCCCACTTACAATGTTCACTGGGCCATGACATGAACTCTGGAGGCTCCATGGGCTGAGGAGCTGTTTCTGGAGGCTCTCTGGATTGGTAAACAGTTTCTATGAGCTCTTTGGACTGAGAGAGAGAGAGAAAGAGAGAGATACTCTGGAATTAGCTCAGTTTTGCCACTGCTGACTTTTGGCTTCCACAGAGGTTAAGGCAGTACTTTCTATAACATTAGTAGTCTCCTGTACCTTCATTATAGAACAGCCCTCTTTCCATCCACCGTACAGAAATACCAACACATACGCTGCCATAGTTCATGAAAATAAGAAGGTAAATGCAATAGTTCTTGAAAGAATCATGATCAATAACAAGATCATTCTTCAATAAAATCATGTTCTTAAAAATGCTTTGCTACAATTCATGCTGCAAAACGAAAGGCTGTTTTTCTGGTAACAAACTTAAGAGCAATTGATGCTAAAAGTTGGCTGTGCTAACATATTTCACTCTGTAGTAGGTAGGCCTACTTTTATGTGAAATTGCCCTCATTAGAGTAGGTTGGGCAGATGAAAAAAAAATTATGCTGCATCACATGGGCTCGGGAGGACTTTCTCACTTAACACAGTCCACTTTTACATCAAGAAATGTATCCTGAAATGTATCCTATTCTAAGAGAAAGCCATACATCGATTCTGAGCAGAAATGAAGTAGTCATTGGGCTCAAGCTAATTTTAGATGGACTGACAGAAAGTGGAAACATGTGCTCTGGTCAGATGATTTCAGCGTGTTTTAGGGAAATGTGGACACTGAGTTCTCAGTGACAAAAACTAAATTAACCATTCAATCTTTTATCAACTACAGGATTTAAATCCATCATCTGTCATGGTACAGGGTGCTTCAGAGCCTACGGTATAGGTGATGTGTGATGGTACCACTGCTGCTGAGGCTTACATTGGGATTTTAGAGAGACATTTGTTGCCATGAAGGCAACGTCCTGGGAGAGCAATGATTATTTTGGCAAGATAATTCCAGGCCATATTCTGCATCCACTAAAACAGACTTGGAAGACACCAAGTGTGCCTGAATAGACTGTCTGCAATCCATATCTGTCTCCTATTGAAAATGTATGGTGTACCTTGAAGAGGAGAATGGTAGATATGAACTGTTGAGCAGTCTTGTATTAAGCAAGATTTTGCTTTTGCCAAGCTGCAAATGTAAATGTGCCTGTGTGTGTTCTAAAAGTTTAAATTTGTGGTGATCAGTGAAAACATTCAAATATTTTCATTCTGAATTTTACCAGTTAAAATAAGGGTTCGAGAAAAATGAATAAATCGCAATGATTCTTGTTTTTATTGCATTTTACACAATATTTCATATTTTTTGGAAATGGGGTTTAAAATTTGTAAAGAAAAAAACAATTAGCAGTTAGCAGAAGTAAACATTTATTGATATTTGTGATGTGTAAAAATACCAGGATTCCTAATGAGTTCTGTAAGTATTGCTTTGTAATGCCACTAATGGACAGCAAAAAATACTTGAAGGACCAAAAACAGAGAGCATACAAATAGGACAATTGTGCAACTAGGACCTGTTAGCATGTGAAATATCTTCATAGTATTGAAGTAAAATATTAGTTCATTTAAATAATACACATACTGTCAATCCTGAAATCTCAGTGTAACAGAAATGTGTCAGTTGTTCCACAGTAGTTTGTTGTTGAGCATTGATATGCTACACGCTCAGGTCAGCACACTTTTATCATTATAACAAAGTTTGTAAAACATTCTGCCTTCATGCAGGTTCTAGGACGGGGTCTATGAGTTTGGGAAGTGATGTGAATTTGTTGCATTTTTTCTTATAACTGTCTATTTGTCTATTTTTCACAGGAGATCATAATTGACCTTTCAGCTGTATTCCTGTGTGTGCGTGCATGTTTTGGCAGCTGCACTCTTGTCTATGCACAACAGATGGCTCAGCTAATTGATCTGTCATAATGACGGCTCATGGGCCAATTCGACAAGAGCCATGATAACACAGTTTAAGCGAATGTGTGTACTCTTTGTTCCAACAGCTTTTCTGAAGTACCATTTCAAATCATCATCAGCTGAACAAAATTGCCTGTGTGGAATTGTTCCATCTGTCTGAACATTAGAGATGGGAAATACCAATGTATTCCACTTATTTTTATTTCATTCCAGTGCAGACTACTGTAAAGGCCAGTATCTTGATACTTTTAAAATTTTTATTGGCTTACTGAAAATTTTTAGCACTATTCCATACAAAATTCTTTTTTTATTAAGGATCATTACCCTGTTGAAAAGTCCACGTACACATACACACTTTAATGTTTAAACAAATACTTCAAGATTGCTCTTGGGTTCTTTGTCTTTGGTCTATGCTAAACATCTGTACTGCTACTGTGACCAAATCACTCAATTTACATTATTACAAATGGTAGAATATTTGCTTTTATGTTCTATGGCAAACTCTAGCTTTGCACTAATGTTCTTTCTGTAGAAAAGTTTGTTTTCTTAATTCACTTCATATGCAGATCAATTGAAGACATATATGCACTTTCACACCAACAGTGGCAAGAGTTATCTGCTGATACTATGATTAAATTTTGGGGAATTTGGAGACATCTTTCTGCATCACGCCATCTGTTCTCAAGCTTAGATTGTTAGTTGGTCAGCCCTGGACAAACTTCATTTGTTTGAATTCCAAACAACATGAATTTTAATTGGAAGTCTTTATTTCAAATAATTTTGGAATTTAAGAATTGTTGTTTTTTTTTCATTTGCTTCCACAAACTTAGACCTTTACTTCTTTAGATCTTTGAATGAAATACTTCCACCTAAAAAAAATAATTCATTAATAAAAAAAAAAAACCCTCATTTTAATTCCTAAGATTCTAGAAAAGCCTTTAGCACAACAGTTATGCTCATTTATACTTAAAAAAATTGTTCCAATCAGGGTTTAGGCCTCATCATAGTAGAGAGACTGCAATCTTGAAAGTAGTAAGTGACCTTCATGTGGTCAGAGCTGCTTCTCCTTACTTGTGTTACTCGACCTTCGTGCAGCTTTTGATCATATTGATCATATCATCCTACTTGACAGGCTAGAAATTGTTGTTAGAATTAAGGGAACAGTCCTCTCTTGGTTTAGGTCTTAACTGACTAATTGCTATTAGTTTATATATTTACTGTAAATGGTGATTCTTTTAGTCATAGCAAGGTAAAGTTTGGTGTTCCAGAATGTTCTGTTTTAGGCCCATTACTTTTCCCCCTGTACATGTTTTTCTTGTGGCAGTGCTGGCTTAGTGGTTAGGACTTTAAGGGTTGCAGGTTCAAGTCCCAGCCCGAGCACCACTGAGATACCCTTGAGCAAAGTACCGTCCCAGCTTCACTGCTCCCCGGGCGTGGCTGTTGACTGCTACCCCCTGCTCCATGTGTGCACATGTGATGGGTTAAATGCAGAGGACGCGTTTTGTTGTGGTGCACTGTCTGCTGTGGTGTGTTCACAATGAGAAATAATCACTTTCACTTTACTTATGAAACCCCAAAGTTTCCAAAATATTGTTTGGGAATCAATACTGTCTTAATATTTAAGTTCAGGCTAAAAACATTTTTTTTTAGTCAAGCTTTCTGCTATTTCTAGATGAGGGGTAGATCCAGAGGGTTCTCAGGCATAGAGTTTTCTGTAAAACTGAGATGCTTGAATGCTGGCGCACCCCCGGTTTGACATTTTCACTCAAGTTTCACTCAAATCTGCCAAAATTCCTCCACATCTATGTGCAAGACTCATTGCCTGTTAACTCAAACACTTGATTGTAGTTCTTGATGCCAAGGTTAGCACAACCACTTATTAGATTTAGGGGGCAATAACTTCTTTACTAATTTTACATCGGGCCAAGTAGATTTGTATAGCTTTTCTCCAGTAATAAATTAAATGATCTTTTAAAAAAAGACAAGTATGGCAAATATAAAAAAAACCCCATAAGAAATCAAGATGTACTTTTTCACAGCATTGTATGTAAATGTATGAGACTATTTTGTACTGTAGCACATGAATGTGTTTTGAATTGTTAGGAGTGTAATACATTCAATGCAGCAGTGCTATAGAACAAATCTGTCATTCTGCACAGCTGAGCACATGACACTCATCAGAGCAATAATAATGTTAATATCTGAGCACATTCAATTAAAAAAGCAGAATAAATCATAGAAACAGATTCAACAAAAGCCAGGTGCAGATCTTAGTTCAGCCAGCAAAACCCAAATAGTTAAACTCTCTCAGGTTCAAGCCTTATCTCACCATGAGAATGCACATCTGGGAGCAACTGCCACTAAATCTGCCACTAACAAGAGTATGTCCCCCTCTAAAGACAGCCTCTACATTCTTCTAGTTCCTCTACTCTAATACAATTCAATGTAAATATTTAAGGGACCAGATGTCTTTTTATCGGAGGTGTACTCTGTGTTTGAAGACTCGGATGTCTGATATCTATTTGTTTTCCCTTTAGGAAATAATCCTGAGGGAATCTTTCATCCATGTGGGCTAATTACAGACTGACCATGACCCTTTCTTTGACCTCTGCCATAACAAGGCTTTGAATTGGTTTACAAGGTTTCTACTCAGTGTGTTCCTTCCTTAATCCATCTCTTCACCACACTCATTTAACACATTTTTTGTGATTTCTTATGTACCCTGTTGCTTGTTTCAAGATTACGTCTGCCCTGCGAAACCAAAGTGTAACTGAGATTTTACTGTTTAATGAAACTCTAGAATACATTTATGACTGATCTGTATCCTTCCTTCCTTCCTTCCTTCCTTCCTTCCTTCCTTCCTTCCTTCCTTCCTTCCTTCCTTCCTTCCTCCCTCCCTCCCTCCCTCCCTCCCTCCCT
>JBBIGC010184961.1:0-12229 GCA_037576955.1 Lepidarchus adonis | reverse complement strand
ATCTCATTTCTGAACACTTCTGATCTCTCCATAAGTGTTCAGTCGGATTTAGATCCGATCTCATTGCTGAACACTTCAGAACTGTCTCTCTGCTGTTACCTCATCCAGCAAAGATCACACAACTGCAATATTCTGCTCACTTTTAAGCACATAAAAGCCAATATAAGATTATACCAAATATAATAATTATTGTTTTTACTACATTTCAGATCATATTTTAGGTGACATTCTTTATATATTATATATCATTTAGCACAGTCTGTGAAATGCTTTATGCAACTGTTAATCCAGTTCACAAATGAGACATTATTATCTAGCACACAGTTTCTGCTGGAATAAATATGATCCAAGGTGAGATTGAATAAAGTACATACTGCATTGGGTCAGTGGCACTGGCCCATTATTAAACACAGGCCAATCAGCTTTCTCTGATTTTTACCCCAAAACAAACATATAGTCACGTTTCTATGGACCAGAGAATTCTAGGTCACGTTTGGTGCAGGCAAAGTATAATACACTGAAATAACGATGCACATAGTCATTGACAGGCCAGAGTAAAGATCATAAAAACCTACCTTGTTGAGACTTCACCATGTGTGCAAAGCCTTGTGGGAGTGGGGGGAGGGTGAGAGCAATAGAAAGAGAAAGCTTAGGAACACCAATACCAATCACTGTGAGGTATTGTGACAACTCATGGTTCACCTGAAGGTAAATCATGGTTAACACACAAAGCTGAAGCTTTTCAAGATGCCACGAAAAGCTTCCCATGAAGAAGAAAACTTTTCACCTGCTCTATTTAATTATACATTTAAATAAATAACTTAAATAATTAATAATAATAATAATAATTTTAGAATAAATGTGCCCTCATAAGCTAAATTGCATTAAGAAAATCTCATTGGCTATTAAGCAAGTAGAGACATTATTTGTTGTAATAAAACTTACCAGGATTTTGGTTGGCTGCTGTTCAGAAGCAACAAACAAAAAAAAAAAGATTGGGAAAGAAGACAGAAAGATTTCCAGTGTTAGACACACACTCTCTGGCTTTGCATGGGGATTATCATGCAAAAGTTTAAAATGTAACATTATCATTTGCCATGCAAGGGCTGTCCCTCTGCATGCCTGATCAAAAACATACAGAAATCAGCAACATCTGTCCCGTCTTTTCAGGGATTCAGATTGGCACTTTCACATCACCCCCACCCCATCAAACAGAGGCTATAACAAAGGCCTGACCACTTCCTAACGTCCAGAATACAGCAGCGCACCTCACACACAGCGTGAAGGCATAAATCCAAGCAGGTTACTGAACCAGCTGTTCACTGCAGAACACATGGATTTATGAGGCTGTGAGGTCTGTGTATCACTGAACCTTTTCTAGAACTATGAGAATTATTTTCACTGCTGACTCAGTGTGTGTGTGTGTGTGTGTGTGTGTGTGTGTGTGTGTGTGTGTAAATCCAGAAATGGCATTTTAGCAGATGTTACTGCTGAATATCTACTGGTTAGGCTGAATGCGCACTGATTACCAGCGGGTTTCATACTTAGAAAACACTGTATATGCTTGTGTAATAAGAAAATAAAATGAACCCAATAAAACCTCAATAAACAGGTTCTGAGAACTTTAATTTCATAGTGCACACTTTTATATTAAACACGTCCTTACAGTTCATTCAGATTCAAACGGCTGCAGATGTGGAGCTTTAAACACACAAAACAAAAAAAATGCTAATTTATTGCCTCAACTGAAAATAAAAATTGATTTAGAAATGAGCTGAGTTCAGTCAGTTCTGCTTGAAATATTTTACCCAGTGCATCAGTAGTATTTATTTTAAAGATTTTTTTTATCCTAAACACAGATAATATTCTTCTTTAACTGTGCTGCACTACATCCATCATTTTTGCTCTTTCCTTCAAAGGAGAACAGCATTGGCAACAGGCACTGGAATCATATCTGGATCTTATCTACAAAATGTTCAATTATGAAATTGTCAGGTATTTTTGGACAAAATGTTGTAAACCCTCTAATATGTGAGAAAAGAAAGTCACAGAGTGAGAGTCAGAGAGAATCAGTCCCAGCGTAGAACATGGTGCAGATAGCATGAGCATACACACACATCAGAGCGCACGCTGAAAAATATTATTACAGAAAATATGTGTAAAAATGGAGATTGTAGAGAGAGGAATAACAGAATGAGAGAAAAAGGAGGGTGAGTAATTGTTCTGTTTGTGAGTGTGATCAGACCAGAGCCGTCGTCCGGTCACAGCTGTAACTGCTCTTTATTTAGCATTTGGGTTAAAATTCATTTCCCACCATGAGGTCAAAAGAGACACGACTGCCCACTCGGCCTGAATCACGCTCGGACTCAAGCCTCTTTTATTGACCTACTTTTACACTTAGACACTAGACTGTAACTGACATTCCTCCATGTTTATTTATGAACACCCTCAGCTAAGCCTTCAGACGCAGTTTTAATCACTAGATTTAACACCTGTAACAGTTTCTGCTCTTAAACTTAACCAAACAAATGAAAATACTAATAAAATAACAACAATAATCGTAATATTCTGCAATAATAATAATAGTAATAATAATAATAATAATTAATTAACCAGAGGTGAGCCTTTAAACACACACACACACACATACACCAGCACAGAATGGTGTTAAAATGTGAATTATGTGTTTTTCAACCCCAATGAAATACATACAAGTACCAGTATGAATTCAGCTGAAGGAAATGGTGAAAAGTGGTGAAAAGCCAGTTGAGCAAAGCCAGTGCCAGAGACTGGTGGAGTAAAGGAGGCAATACTAACATCTAAGCTCAAGCTTGACTTTTTCCATAGAATAATATTCTTTGTTGGTTTGTTTGAGTATATTGCTCTTATTTGTAGGCGTTGTATCAAGTCGAGTGCACATTTTGCTTGTTTAAATATATATTTAACATTTTTTAACAGAATTACCATGGAGATATATTTACTTTTTCACAAGACCATACTCCAGATATCCAGGTCAGACGCTAATCCCTATTGTTCTGAGATCAATACTAACCTGACATTCATTATATCACTTCTTCTCTGGACCAGTTACCTCTGTTTCTTTACGTAGGGCGATATGCTGATCCAAAACCATAATGAATAAATGCAATGTTTTATAAATACTGTATAAATATACAGAATTTAAACCTACATCGTGCTGCCAGTAAAAGCTTAGATACTGTGGAGCTGTTTTGGTGTTTAGTTTTAATTTTATTGCTGATTGCTGCATATTCATTTTTTTGGCCAATCTGTATTGCAAATTCTAAAAGTTAAATAATGCACATTTTAATGTTGTTAATATTTTATCTGAAGTATGTGCACATTACGCACATAGTAAGTTTTCATATTGAAAAGAAACTGGTCAAAAGATTGGAACTGTACATTAATCATCAGTGCAACACAAAGGTTCAGGTTCTGGGTCTGATGTCAGATCAGATCTCTCTCTTATTTATGATAAAGTAACTGTCAGAAACAGATCCCAGACTATGACAAGTACAACAACCAGAACTTGAAAATGTGCTTTGTCTTTCTCCCCAGGGGAACTGAGTAAGCGTTCGTCACAGTCTTGCGCATTATAATTTACCATAAACACATCATGAAACCCTTAGTAATTCAGTGTGCATTCAGCATAAAACCGCAGAACCGCAGAGTAAGGAGAGTCAGACATGAAAAGAATTCTGATTCATTTGCAAGTGTTAAACCCAGCTGAGACAGGAAATGGGAAGATGTAACTAAAATAATAAAAAGGTTAAGCAGAATAGTGGCCTTCATAAATAAGACAGGAAAATGTTCATTGAAATGGTCGTATACCTTCCACGGTGTGTTACATGTGCAGGATCTAGATATTTGTTGGGGAAAAAGTTGGGATTTCAATTGTAACAATGACCAGTGTCGTTTTAACTGAATAAAAGTAAAATGAACAAAAAACAAAATTCAATAAGAAGCACATTCAAAAGAAGAAGATTATGTAATGCATTATGCTGATGTGTCATTGTGGTTATTATGATCATTAAAATAAAAATATTTTGTCCCAGGACACTGATTGCTCAATAACGTGCATGATGGCTGCAAAAATTCATAACCATGTGAATCCATTTCCAAAAGCTGCCATTTCTACAGAAGTTGAGGCAGAATTAGCGTAACATAGCAGATGTTTGATTAATTACATTTTTATTATTTTCTAGGAATAGCAAACATAAATCAAATAACTAGCAAAATATGCTATAAACATTTTAATAGCAGAAATATTTTCTTACCTTCATTACAATAAAGACCTGCAAATCCAGTTCTGGAGCAGTCGCAGTACGGTTCACCACCTGACAGAACACAGACGCCTCCATTTTCACAAGGGCTCTCTGTGCACATGCCCTCCATCTCCAGCCGGACGTTCTGGCTGCCCAGGCGTGTGGGCACCTGATTGCCATAACCCAGGTCAGTAATAATCCCCTTGAAAGGCGGCATATCCCGAACTCCCGGCAGCGTTAGCGCGGACGTCCGGATGTCTAGAGGAACTCCTCCGAGATAAAGGTCACTGACGATCTTCATGAACTGCCTCTGTGGTCGCACCTCGTCTGCTTTGGACTCTCCATCCAGCGTGAGAACTGTCCGCAGGTTGTGTCTGCTGATGGTAACAAAGTGCCAGCGTGTGTCGTTCACCATCTTGTCGGACACTATTGTGGTTTCTGCACAATCCACACTAAAGTGAAGTTTAACTTTCCCGTCTGTGATGGTCACAAGCAGGAAGTCACAGTAGCCGCCATCATCAAAGTACAGAACCAGAGCATCAGATACAGATGTTTTGAGTTGAAACGTGAGGTCACTTCTGGTGCTGGCATCCCAGCGTAGATACCGTGCCCACTGGCCTTCAGAGCCGGTAAACTCTAGACCCAGGCCCATGCACAGGAACGCACACAGCAGCAAAATGACTTTAAATGGTTGGCAGAGAGGTGGCATCGTAAAAATATTATTGTATCCCAATTTTCTTCTGCCTGATCTTCCTTAATTCAACGGTCAAATCTCCTTGAAGATGAAACGACGACCATGAGTCAACATATCCTCTTAACCGACAGAACTCATGCTAAACTCAGATGGTGAGCTCCAGGATGTTCAGCTTCTCTGTCAGTAGTGAAGAACATTGCTTCATTTGAAGCAACTTCCAGGTTTAGAACATAGGTCCTTCATGTTGGACGTGTCTTTGTCAAAACACCACATTATCAGTAAAGGGCGTCTGTCAAACCTGCAGAGAAAAAATGATAACAATGAATGATATAGTTCTTAAACAATTATTTATGAATATATTATCATATGACCTAAGACCTTTAATTGTGTTTTATCATGTTCAGTCCTACATGGTTCTATACGAGGGAGACATTGTCCCAGTCGCTCTCTGTCCTTTGTGTTGCTTGTTTGGAAACTGCATTATGGTTCCGAGCGTGAGGTCGAGTCCTGTCAGATACATTTCAGCTACTCGTCCATGTTTAATAAATGTTTAATAAATCTATACCATCATTACATGCATGAGTTCAGACTCACAGCGACATTGATGTTACACCGGCAGGAAAGGAACACGACATGACCCCGTTCCTGATTTCACACTTTATACAGCACATTTCAGACAAACAAACACATTTTAATATTAAACGTTGATTCAGAATTCAGTGCTGGGATCGGCTCCAGCTTCCCCATGACCCAAAATGGACAATAAAATAATGAATTCTAAAGTGTGCCTCATTTCTGTGTGTAGGCTACAAACATGTCATTACAATATATGAACGATACGTTCTGGCAATTTTTCAAAATTAAAGTCCTTTTTACAGTATTTATACTTATTTACAGCACACGGTTCAGTTTTATCAGTATGTGTGTATTTAAATCCACTGTGCTTTGCTGTGGTGCTTCGCTCCCAAATCATCATAGTCCCACAGTGGTGGAACACAATCGCCCGTTAATCACCGGGTCTGAATAGTTAATGTGCCCGGACAGCGGCTCCGGAGCTCGGGTGACCGACAGCAGTGATGCACACAGCGTCTCCACTAGCAACACTCCTGTGTGTGACCGTGTCCAGCGCTCGGACGGATTTAGGAAAAGCAGAAAAAAGTCCAAGCAAGAGCAGCTTACATAAAGTCCAGGCTGAGAGAGTGGCACTCACGCCATGTCCACAGCAGCGCTGAGCAGATTTAAGATAAATGTCATGAGGCATTTTTCTTTAACCGACAGCGTATCTGAAACTAGACACTCGCACAACACGACAGCAGCCTGCGAACACCACAACCATGACGATTTATTAGAAACATAACACCAGGCTCTCACATCTCACTGCAGAGTCCAGAACACATGACCCACATACAATGACGAAAAACATGGACATTCTGGATCTAAAGTCACATTTCTGATCTATAACCATCGTGTACATTTTACAACAACAGCAAGTCAGATTATTCACTGCAACAGAATGAAAAGCTGTAGATTTGAGGAGTAGACAATAAAAGAGCTTTATTTCACAGGAATAATCATAATCTGATACATTATTATTTTAAATGTAATTTATGATCGTTTATTTGTCACATTTACACTGTTTGCCTTATTTACCCAAAATAAAGGTGCTGGAGGCTGGTGTAGCTGTGGGTGGATGTAGGGTGATGCATTGTGGGTTTGGAGCAGAAATGATGATGAGTGTGGTCACTGCACGGGACCGAGCAATTCGACACTGACTCGCCATGAGGATAAACTTGTGCAGGATGTCTGTTACATGACGCCATGTTTCATTACCGATGAAGGTTAAAATCCCAGCGTTTTAAGACAATAAAAATCAGGTGCTAAAGGTCAGAGAGAAATATTGTCACATATTCAGTTATATGATGAAGAAACGCGGATAAAAAGACTAAAAACGCACAGAAGCGAAGGAAAGCAGTGGGCAGGTGACGCTGTGTGGCTATGCTGAAATAGGTGATATTATTAGGTTATATTCTGACTAATCCACTGCTTGTGTCGTGTTTAGGTGTATTTACCTTTAATGAAACAAAAAAACGCCTCTTCAGTCCAAGTGGTTCCGGAAACGCGTTAAATCCTCGGTTTTACAGTAGAAGGTCAGCGCCTGAATGATGCTTAACTCCAATGCAGCTGGACACTCGGTGTTCGCTCGCGCCAGCATCTGTCAGCTCACTCATGACCGCTACAAGCAGCCTCACGAGCGCCCCCGCCCCGCCCACTGCACGAGCGCCACCGCCCCGCCCAATGCACGAGCGCCCCCGTCCCGCCCACTGCACGAGCACAAACTCGCCATTTAAAGGCGTAGGGACGGAGAACAGACCCTGTTTACTCAGCGCTGTTAGGTCAATGATTACTGCTATACTATGCAATACTATGCGTTTGATAATATTAAACCTCAAATGACGCGGTAGAAAGAGAACGAACAGTAAATTATATTGTTATTTTAGCTTTGTGTATAACTGCGGTATAGTTGGTTTAATATTCGACATTCATTTGATATTCACGATAGCACCGTTTTCATTATAATACAATAATGAATATAGGACGCAACACACTACATCAACAAAAGTTTATCAAATAGTGTGATTATACTGTTTAATTTCCTGAAGTACAGCACTTATCATCTGTGTTGCTCATCGCCTTTGCGCAAAATCACAAACGCTTAATAATAATAATTCTCAACGGAATACTGGATGAATATCAAACACTTTTTAAAATACATTAAATACTACACTTACGTGTGTGCGTGAGTGTGTGTTTGTGTCTAATGCTTTTAAAGCGGGTTTTCATTACCTCAAACTAAATTCAGAATACTTAGGGTAATACTCCCAAACATATTCATTAACGAGAACCTTGAGAGAAATGTAGAGAAGTAAGAAGTTCTCTTTTGTTTTGTACGGCGAGCAGCAGAGAGCCTGCGTCCACAAAGAGCAGTGGTGAGCCAGAGTCCGCCACAAGCTCCCAGTCACGACGAGCAGCGGCAGGATCCTATGGAGAGAGTTTAGTGTCAATATTCACAAATATAATTACAAGATTCACAAATATAATTCATGGTTTACAAATAAAATTCATGACTTACAAACGTTTGACCAGAGATCGAAAATGAAAATGGCGGAATGGCGGTTCATCAACTGGAAGAATAACTTCGTGTGGTGTTGACTGAATGAAACGTGACGATCTCTGGTCAAACGTACAGTTAATTCCTGCGCGAGAGAGAGAGAGAGACTACAATGCGCGAATATAGAGCAGCTTAGTTAGCATTAAATTCCGCTCTCCAACATCAGTTGATGTGATTGGCTGTAAACTTTGGAGACGTATGATTGGCTACCGCTAACACATTTGTGCATCCAGCGCCGTCAGGGAGTTTCTCAAAAATTCACAAATAAATGTCGGGGTCACAAATATATACAGCGGTTTGTGAATGCTGGTTTAACGGTTTGTGATTTGTAATTATATTTGTGAATCTTGTAATTATATTTGTGAATATTGACACTAAACTCTCTCCATAGGATCCTATCTGTGACCAGCAGACAGCCTCCACTCACAACGTGCAGTGTGACCCAGAGAGGTAGTACTGAGACAGAGTTCAGGAGAATAAGTGCCTCACAGCAGAGGCTCCTTAAGCAGACATGGTCTGCAGTCCAGGACAAGTGTGCAGCCAGGAAATTCAGCAGTACGCACTGGACTAGTCCAAAACCTCCTAGTGGGGACTTAGTTCAGCAGCAGCCTGTGCGGTCTATGTGGCCTGGACTAATTTAGTGAGGTTGCCTTGTAAAGGTGGGCCTCAGTTAAGCCCTTTATTGCAGTCTCTGTTTGCATGTTCATTACCACTGTTTGCATATCTTCTGTTTCCTGATGTTTACCCTGTTGCTATGTGTAGTATGTTTTGTTTGATTGCATTGGTTTTTGTTCAGATACAGGTTTTTGCATTCTGAGTATATTACCTTGCTCCATTGGACTCATGGTGTTTAGCTCTAGTCTTGATTCCTCTATCTGATCATTTAGTGCAGGTTTAGAATGCTGTCCAGTTCTGTGTCTGTAATATTATTTTTCCTGTTCTTGTTTTGGTCTGTGGTCAGGTCAGGTCCTTGTTCTGTTTATTTTATATATCATAGATTTCATGGTGGGCTTCTTTGTCCTGGGTTTTGTATTTTGTCTTTGTGTTATAGAGGGTCCTTCTATCTGTGTTTTGTCCTTAATCCTACAAAGTTGCAATTCACAGATTTTATGTAAGTAATTGTGTGGTTTATGTCACTGATTCTGACTGCTTGTCTGTGTAAGGTTGACACCTCTAACATTCTGAGATTCAGCAACAGAGCAATTCCCATACCAGACTGTGACACCGTTCGTCAGGATGCTCTCTATTACATAACGGTAGAAGTTACCCAATGTATCAGTGTCTTCAGAAAGAAGAGGTGCTGATGGGCCTTCTTGACCAGGCTCCCCCCCCCCAGGAATGTGAAGCTGGAAACCCGCTCGACAGCCATGCCATTAATGTGGATGTGGAAATGGGTGTCCAGAATGAGCTCCTTGGTTTTGTTAGTATTCAGGAGCAGATTAATGTCAGCGCTAAGTGTTTTACCTCTTCCCTGTAATCAGACTCATCATTGTCTCTGATGAGACCGGTCACCATGGTGTCACCTGCAAACTTAATGATGGAGTTTGATCCATGCATAGGTCTGCAGTCATGGGTGAAAAGGGAATAGAAGAACGGACTCAGCACACAGCCCTGTGGAATGCCAGTTTTGAGTGTGATGGTGGTAAAGTGATTGTGGCCTGACCTAACATACTGGTGTATGTTAGTCAGGAAATCCATGATGCAGTTACAGATGGAATTGTTGATACCAAGATCCACAAGTTTCATGATCAGCTTCGAGGGAACGACTGTATTGAATGCTGAGCTGAAGTTAACAAACAGCATTCTTGCATAAGTGTTCTTATTGTCCAGGTGTGAGAGCACACAGTGAAGTGCTGTGGATACAGCATCCTCTGTGCCCCCTTTGCTTCTCTATGCAAATTGGTGAGGATCCAGTGTGGGGGACAGGCATTTCTTGAGGTGTGCCAGGACCAGTTGCTCAAAGCACTTCATAGCTGTTGGCGTGAGTGCAACAGGGCGGAAGTTGTTCAAGCTCAATGGTGATGAGTGTTTCGGTGCCGACACTATGGTACTAAGCACTGTTTAGCACATGCTAGGGGCCAGCAGTCTGTTATAGACATCTGTGTGTGTGAGTGTGAGAGTATGGCTGTCATCAGAGGGTAGGGTTATGGTGGCCTTTTTCTTGTTGTCCTTGTCAAAACGAGCGTAGAAGTAATTTAGCTCATTGAGGGAGGACACGTTCATGGCCGTCTGTGTGGAGGTGCTGAGTCTACCCTCGCTGGCCACACTTTGATGGTCATCGCTTGTGGTTTCACATGGTTAATGAGTGGTGAGTACTTGGGGGTAAGAAACAAAGAAAGTTGATCGGATTGTCCCAAGTGGAAGAGAGGTGTAGGCCACAACAAATCCCTTCTGTGGCAGGAGACATGTTGGTGAAATTTAGGTAGCACTGTCTTAAAGTTTGAATGGTTGAAGTCCCCCTGCCACAATAAAAGCTGCCTTAGGATGAGCAGATTGTTGTTTGCTAATGGCTGCATAGAGTTTGTTCATAGCAAGCTTAGCATTAGCATCCAGTGGAATATATGCAGCTGTAATTATGGTAGAGGTAAGCTCCCTCAGCAGATAAAATGGTCTGCACTTAACCATGAGATACTTAAGGTCAGATGAGCAGTGTTTTCCAACAATAACATAGTTTATACACCAAGTCTTCTGCCCTCAGCTATGTGGCCTTACACAGTGAATTAAACACTAGACAAGAGAAGCTCCAAGAGTCCGAAGAAAGTTTCAGCTTTTACTTGCATCAATTCTCACTTTTCCTTTCTTTTCTTACGTTTTTGTGAAACTAAAAAATACAAAAAATAAAAGGATGTTCACATTCAAGGAAAGCCAGCCAGTGCAAACACTGCTAAGCTTCCTTAACACTAGATGCAAATTTGCGTAAAATCCCTGGACCCAACACCTACTAGTACCCCTGCTGAGATTTTGTTCTCTTGCCTTTTTTGTGCAAACACATCCATTACCTGTGAGGCCTGGAACATTTGCATTTGCTTACCAAGAGTCAGTGTGTGACGTGGAACCCTTCAGTAATGCCTGTCGTATCTATACAAAATATCTCACACACTGACTGGCCTGCAAATATGAAAGAAACACATTCACAATGTGTGGAAACGCAAGTCTGTTTTATTGTAATCTGTAATCAAGGGGCTTTTGTTGGTGTTTCAATGGCATGGACAGCTCAAAAGCCAGCCAATACATGGATACACAAGTCTGTTTTATTTGAAGTGTTTTTAAACTTTACAGCGTTAACAGACCCAGTGTCTGTCGTCCCTGCATTTGGCACAGGTGAATTTCTGACATGTTGCACAGGTAAACCTGCTGCGATTCCTGTTACAGCTCTCTTGCACCTGGCACTGCGTGGTCTGTACAGGTCTTGGCACAGCAGCTTCAGCAGCTTTTCTCTCTGCCAATATTTCCTTGTGCTGCATGAATTGGCAACGGAGTTCCTTAGCGAGAAGACTCAGAAACAATCTTCTTTCGCCTGCCCACCCTGTACATGCCATGTACAAAATGTAGGCATTCACTGCCGCCAGGTCCAGCATATTGTAAAAAACTGCTACTGGCCACCTGTGTGTTGCTGCTCTTACACAATACATCCGCGCCAATCGGTCCAACGGGTCTACACCACACTGTAAAAGTAAAGAGGAAGAGTCATGAGTATGTGTGCTTTTTGTCTGTACAGTACATATCAAAAAGATTGTAGCACTGGTGTAAAATTACACACATTCACATACCTTCAGGTGGTTATAGTCTGTTATCGTGTTGGGTTTCCTTTTTCTGCCGTCACCGATTATCACCTCTTGGTGCATGGAACTTAGAACACACACCGTCTTGTTTTTTTTAGGAGCATAAATTGTCAAGGAGACACGGCCACTTCTAAGCACTGACGTGGAGAACACCTCTCGCTGTGCAGTGTCTTTTGCTAGTTGAGGAAGTTCTTGCCAGACTTTATTCACTGTGCCCAGTAGCGTTGTTTTGCGCTGCAGCAGTCTGTGCGACAGTGACAGTGAAGTAAAGAAATTGTCTGTCGTGACATTTCTCCCAGCA